>PVJA010045926.1:0-15394 GCA_004027025.1 Myocastor coypus | reverse complement strand
AAAAAAAAAAAAAAAAAAAAAAAAAAAAAAAAAAAAGAATAAACTAAAGAAATTTGCCCATGAGGCAACCAAACTTTGATCCTTTGTGATTTTATTTGTAAATTGTTTCAATTGTTTTATTTAGTCAGTGTTTCTCTTATTTTGCAGTTCAAAGAGAAAAAGATGGTGAGTTTCAAAGTTTAATTTACTCACATAAGGTATCACTGCACTAAATCTACTTTTAAGCAAAAAAAAAGGTAAGAGCCCCTTTACCTTCACATTACATAGAATAAATAAGATGTTCCATCCAACGGATTTGTATATTTAGAACTCTTGATTATTCACAACTTGCTTCTGTTTTCTTTGTAATATTGTTTTCCTCTTTGCTTTTCCAAATTACCCAAGTTTTTGTCCAAATTCTTTTTCAGAGATAGAGAAGGAATATGAGACAAAAGTAGGTAGGTATTTTGCCTTCATCTAAATACAAACTGAATTTTTAATGCAATTCTGGGTCTTATTCTAAGACAACACTGAGTTTTATCTAATACATTTTGTTTCACTCTTCTTCCATTATCATTCTTCTATATGTTTTTATTTTTCAGATCAGTTTAGGTAAGAAAATACTAAACTTTAGTGACATTTTACGTACAAAATGTGTTATCTTTATCCCAATTCCTTATTTTTCCATTCTTCCAATCTCTCTACAAATCTCTGTGATTTCATGATTTCTCACTAATAAAAATCCTATCACCACTTCTGTTCATCTTCTCCTCCTCCACTGCCTTCTCCATCCTTTTTTTCTTTTTCTCCTTTCTTCTCCTCTTCTCCAATTAGTAACTCATTTTTTCCATTTACCTTTCACTGTACATCTGTACTGCACTTTAGCTGTGTCCATGACATTAACAATAACTCCTTCTTAGGGCTCAGAGATAAATGAAATTTTAGCATGAGATGGCAACTGAGGGAATTCATGGTACTTATCTTGCCCACAATCTGATTCTGAGAACAATTTAAGAGTTCCCCTTTGGAAATCTGGGAGTGGTGGTGCACACCTGTAATCCCAGCACTTGGGAAGTACAATTGGGAGGATCACTACGAGTTAGTACTGACACCCTGTACAAAAAAAAAAAAAAAAAAAAAAAGTTCCCCTTTGGGGGCTTTTGGGTTAGCTAAGTGGTTAAAGCGCCTGTGTGGACATTCCCAGTCAGGCACAGGGGAAAGCTGTTCAATACCCACTCCTCACCCTCAAAGTAGCCTGCACCAGCCAAGAACAAAAACTCCTTGTCAACTTTGGAGAGGTTGAATAGGCTCAGCGTATAGTTGGATATAAGGACTATGCTGCGATGTTCTATTAATAGTATGGTGAGTACAGTTATCAATAATGTATTGCAAATTTCACACTAATAGGAAGAAAGCATTTTATTTGCTTCACAAAACAATAACTATACATATTTATGGTGATGAATAAATTAATTATCCCAGGTTGATTAGTACACAACTTATACAAGAATCAAAATATAGACATTCTATCTCATAAATATGTATCATGTGTCAATTTTTAAAATTAAAAATAAAAACTTCCAGAGCTTTAAAAAAAATTGCCCTTTGATGATTCTGTGTGGAGATGGCCACCTGCCCAGCCTCGTGACTGCGAGCTCCACCTGCTGCGCCAGGAGTGAAGGGCGATGGCACAGTGACTGCAGTCCCCACTTTACACTTCAGCCCATCTGTACTCCAGTGCTGCCCTCCTCCTTCCACAGTCAGAGGAGCAGTACCTCCCATTATCGAGGTAGCATTCAGTTGAGTAGTTATCTAAAAGTCTTAGCAAATGCCTAACTTAAGGGAAGCACTGAAAACAGTTGTAGCCAGAATTGCACAGGCCATATACAACAGGACAACACCATAAATATCAGCCTTCTAATTTAAGGAAAGAAGAATACTTCCATTGATCATTCCCTCCTTGAATTTCAACTGAAAATTATCCTTGTATATGTGTGCTATTTTTTCTAAGTTTCCCTCTCTTTGTTCACTAAGTGTTTTGGGTAAATATGTTGATTTTTTAAAATCTTAATAAACTAATTGATATAATGTTACATAGTCCCAAGGATTTTCTTATTCTGTGATGCTAAAACTGAGTCTTCACATTTGTTTTTCAGGACAACTGCAGAAAGAAATAGGTAACTGTGCCCTGCCAACTGCAGCACTAGCAAGTCTGCCGTCTCTCGAGCAGTCTCCTGCTCCACTCCACCACACCTGTGTGCTTAACTGAACACTTCTGAAATTCCAAGCTGCCACTCACTTATGGCTAATATGTTAGAAGCTCCACTTAACTTGATGAAGTGTTCAATATTATGTGATCCAGCTTGATTTTTTCCATGAGAAACAATTTCAGAAAGGAGCAACAACTTGGCTAATCCAGAGTGATATTAAGAGTGGTTGTGACGAACTCCTCAGAGGAATGCGTGTCTTCTCACTGTGTTGTTGTCCCTTTAAGAGGCTCAGATTTGTGTGTACATCTCTTTTCAGATCAAATCAAAGCTCAATTCCACCATGGTGAGTAGCTGAGAAGGTCTCTCACAGCTCGAGTGCCATAAATAAATATCAAGTTACCCTCCTCAACTCAACTGAAGAAAGCAAGGCCTAACATAATATAGCCTACATCCAGTGTCGGAGTGAAGAATATTTAATTCAAAAGCCTTTTTCATGGATAGTTTGTAAATTCTCCTTGCTTTCTTTTCACTTCTACCACTGATTGCCTCTTTCTTTCTTTCTTTCCTTCTTTCTTTCTTTTTTTTTTTTTTTTTTTTTTTTTTTTTTTTTTTTTTTTTTTTTTTTTTTTTTTTTTTTTTTTTTTTTTTTTGTATGTATGCATTTAGTACAGGGTCTACAGGGTCTCACTACATAGACTGGATTCACAGTGATTTTCCTGTTTCCAGCCTCCCAAGCCCTGGGATTACCGGCATGCACCATTAAGCCCAGTCCCAATCACAGTCCCAGTGCACCCAGGGCCTGAGGCCAGTACGGCATGCTGGGGATTGAACCTGGCCACTGCACGCTGCTTAAGTAGGCACTTCAGTCCACTGAGATATCTAGCAGCCTTATTACCACTAATGTCTTTCTGTTTAAGCTTTGTCTCAATTTGATTTTTTGCCCTTTATTCTTTCTAATTGCTGTCTTTTCATCTTTACGTCTCCCCCCCCCTTCTGCTTTCTTCTATTTTCTTTCTTCCATAATTCTTTCACTGTTTCCATTGTCCTTCCTTTCCATCTTCCTTTCTCAAACTCCATTTTTCTTTCCACTGCTCATTTTTTTCCTTTGCTCTCCTTGCTTCCTTTTCTAGGTTTCAGCTGAAATTCTCATAAACCCTGGTATTTCTATTAATTTTTTATTTTCCTGTTCACAGAAAGCACTTTTTTACATTGAAATAGGAATTGTTTTTGTTTGTTTGTTTGTTTGTTTGTTTGTTTTGCGGTACCGGGGATTGAACTCAGGACCCTGTGCTTGCCAAGCAAGTGCTTATTCCACTGAGCTATCTATCTCCCTGGAATTGTTGTTAGGAAGAAGAGGGACACATAGAAAAAATGCAGCTGAATACTTACAGAATACCTAGGATGAAAAAAAGAAGAAACGATATGAGAAAAAAAAAGATTAATGATGTTTCATCATTTTATACATTTGCAGGCTGGAAGAAGTCACTTTTGTTCCCTGGTAAGCATCTCTGTTCTGTGATAATCTCTTTGCCCAAATAGCATACTACTAACTGCATGGAAATATATAGTACCTAACTTCTGCTCCATAAAAACTGTAGCAAGTATAACTTTTAAATATTTTGGATTTTTTTCTTGCCTGTGCCCCATAAGCCACTTAAAGTTAACAAAAGAAGATACTAAGAAATAAAGACAGAACTTTTCAGCCCACTGAATCTACCCTCTCTACAAACTCAATAGGAATTAATTTTTATTCCTTATTTAGTAATCACTGGCATCTTACTTTCCTTTATTTCAGTGTTAGTTCTTTAACATTATTTATAGTATCTGCTTTGTGAGTCCCCTCACAAACAGTCTCCACTGATTGCTTTTCTACCTGGGTATTTTTCACAGTTTACTGCCTGTGCAAGCCTTCTTCTACTTGGCTGCAAATCAACTGATAAATTCTACAGAAGTTACACCAATCTAGATTCCAATTCTGCTCCTCCACTTGGGAATGGCTGTTGCTATTCATGTTTTTGGATTCTCTAATGACTTACCAAGATTAAATTCACAGTCAGACTCTACTACAATGCGTGTCTTCTGTCTCTGCTAAGCACTTCTTGTAATACTTTCAAACTGACCTTCTAGGAATTATCTATGGGTCTGCAAATGTTAGGATTAAAAGGCTTTCATTAAGTACTTTGGACCAACAAGATTTTATCCTTGATTTATGAAATTGTGTTTTAAACATTCATTCAAATTCCAGGCAGTTATGTAGTTCTCCCCACCTTCCACTATTCGCACACTGATTGTTTCATATTGAATCAGCGATGGGTAAATAGACATGAACTTCTCTGTGTACTGAATATACGTGTAGACTTGTACATTTGAAGCCTCCAGGGGATCCAGGATATATCAAGGTCACCAGGGTGTACTATAATTATCCTATGGAGTTCTAGATTATGTACCAGTCATTTGCCCCAGCCTGCACAGAACATGACAGTAGCAGTAAAAGGGGCCTGCCCCAATTGTTTGAACTTACTCCCAAATGGTCCCATTCTTTTGCTATTGCTTTTAACACATTCCTTGAGCATCTATTTTACAGTACTCTGCCTCTAACTCAATTTACGCCCCTTAGCATCCACACTCTTGGAACTCATGGTTTGCTGTGACCTATTAGAATTAGTGCCACTCACTTAGGGACTATAGGAAGGGCTAACATCCAGAGTAACACCATTTTCTGTTGTCTCCAAGTTTGCTGTGTGCCCTTGTTGTTTCCAGAACTCTAAACACTCATTTTTTATGAAAATGAGTGTCCTCATTCTTTTAGTCTCTTAAGAGAGGACTGGCCAGGCTAAATCTTTTTTGCTCCAAATTTTATAGGCATCTCATGTATCTCCTTCCAATTAACTTCATCAACAGTGACATCTAAAGTACAATTGTAGATGCATTTGTTTAGCATATGTATGTTCTTCTATATCCCTCTTTATGGTTGGTCCCTTTATGGCTGCTATCTAAAATAATGGTGAATTCTATCACCTTAATTTGTTTTATTCCTTAAGGTACTATCATTTATTAAGGAAATTACAGCATTCTTTTAGGAAGTTTTACTATTTATCTCTTATGATGATTGCTCTACAAAGTAACTGACATAAATTTTCTACAAAAGACCAGATAAGGAATGCTTTAAGGCTTATATACAACACTGCTCCTCTCACAGCTCTTCAATTCTGTCCCCATAGCATAAAAACTCAGAATAAGGAATATGTGAATAATTGCTTTGACTGAGTTCTGGTAAAATTCTATGTACAAAAAGAGATGTGCTGATTTTGACTTCTTAGAAAAAAACTCCTAAAACATCAACTTTCATAAATCATGAAAATTGAGACATATTTTATTTTATTTTTTAACAGGTGAATAATTGTATAATACTTTTGACACTATATCAATAATAACTTTAGTGAATGCTGTCACTTCCAAGTACTAATGCTTCCTTGTGCAGACCTTCCAAGCATCCTGCACATAACGCAGCATATATATATACATATATGTATATATATGTATATATATGTATAATATATATATATATGCAATGATTAGATTCCCTCAAATCTCTTTTATTTTTTAAAAATAATAAAAATAAAACATTAGAGATGATACAGAATTTCACTAAGCAAAACAACAGGGATTGAACAATGGTTGTTATATTGCATAATGTTGTCATAAAATTAGTTGTTTTAGATTGTCAGATATAAACATGCAAATTGGTTTTCAAAAAAGTTGTAAGACAATAAAGTGGAGATGAAACAATTTAATAATTACCTACTCCTCTCAATGGGCCATTAGAAATCAGCAGTACAATTGCCCACACTGTCCTGTACATATACATGAATAGATCGCTTTCTGTTCCTTCTTTCTTCTACTCTCCCTTACCTCAACCTAGTTTTTCTTTGCCCTTGAATAGGTTCTTTCCCTTACACAGTATATAGCATACCTTTCAGATTTTACTCTCTTGGGTTCTTACACTAGCAAGACAACATGACATATTGGTTTGTTTATTCATTTATTTATTTGATACAAGGGCTCACTATGCAGCTCAAACTCATAGTGATCCTCCTGCCTCAGCCTCCCCAGCACTGGGATTACGGGCGTGTGCCACCACACCCAGTTGCAGGGCTGGGAGTGCATCCAGGGCCAGCAATGCACATGGTAGAGGGCTCAAACTCAGATCCTAGCACTTGCCAGGCAGGCACATAGATGACTGAGCTATCTCCCAACCCTACTTGTGGTATTTTAATTGAGAGCATGGTCATTTTCACAATGTTGGTTCATCCTATCTCTGAGGAAAGAATATCTTTCCATTTCTAAAATCTTTTTCAATGTCTTTTTTCAGAGTACTGTAGTTTCACTGTATAAATCTTTTACTTTTTTTGTGTGATTGATACCTAAGCATTTCATTTTTTGCATGTTATTGTGAAAAGCATGGTTTCCCTAATTTCTGTGTGCTTTCATTGTTTATGTACAGAAATGCTACTGATTTTTGAGTGTTGACTTTGTATCCTGCTATGCTACTTTGATTATTAAATCCACACACTTCTTGGAGTTTGGGGGGTCGTCTATGTAGAGTATGTCAACTGCAAATAATGATAATTTCACTTCTTCCTTTCCAATCATTATTCCTTTTATTTCTCTCTCTTGTCTAATTGCTCTGGCTAATATTTCCAGAACTATATTTAATTGGCCTGCTGGCAGTCAACATCCTTGTCCCCCTTTTTGATTTTAAAATGGTTTGTAGTTTTGTACATTTAGTATGATGTTTGCTGTTAGTTTGTCATAGATGGCTATTGCCAGGTTAATTTTCTGGAGTGCTTTTATCATAAATGAGTGTTGGACTTTGTCAAAAGATTTTTCTGCATTTGCTGAGATGATAATGTGATTTTTGTCTTTTGTTCTCTGTATTCACTGTATTCCATTTATTGATTTGCATGTATTGAACCAACCTTGCATCTCTGGGATGAATCCAACTTGATTATGATGTATAATCTTCTAGATGATTTGTTGCATTCTGTGCGCTAGTATTTTACTGAGGATTTTGCATCTATGTTTATTAGAGGGATTGGCCTGCAGTTGTCTTTTTCAGATGGGTCTTTCTCTGGCTTTGGTATCAGAGTCATACCTCTAGGAATGAGTTGTGAAGAATTGCTTCCCATCAATTTCACTGAAGAGTTTGAGGAGAGTGGGTATTAAGTCTTCTCTAAGTTTTCTGTATAATTGAGCTGTGAATCTATCTGGAGCTTGGCTTTTCTTTGTTGGTCAGTTTTTATTACCTTTTTAATTTCATTGACTGATACTGAGTTACTCAGAATTTTTATTTCTTCTTGATTCAGCTTTTGTAACTTATATATACCTACGAACCTGTCCATTTTGTCTGTGCTTTCCATCGTGCGAAACAGTAAAGACTTTCAAAGTAGGTATTAATGATTCTGTGAATTTCTATAGAGTTTCCCTTTTCATTCCTAATTACATGAATTTGAATTTTTCTTTCCTTTTTTGATAAGGTTGGCTAGGACTTTATCAATTTGATTTATTCTTTCAAAGAATCAACCTCTTAATTCATTAATTCTTTGTATTCTTTTCTTAGTCTCCCTAATGTTAATTTCTGCTCTGATCTTTGTAATTTCCTTCCTTGTTTGGACTTTAGATTTGACTTGCTTTTCTTTTTCTAGAAGTTTGAGATGCAGCGTAAGACTGTTTATTTGTGCTCTTTCTGCTCTCCTGACATGAATCTTAGCACAACCATTCTCCCTCTTAGGATTGTATGTCCCACAGGTTCTGGAAAGTTACATCTGCATTTTCATTTGATTGCAAATATTGCTTAATTTCTTCTTTAATTTCATCTGTGACTCAGTGATTGTTCAGGAGAGCATTATTTAATTTCCATGTTTGTGGAGTTTCCGTTATTTTTTGTCAACAATTTCCAGTTTCATTGGACTATGGACGGATAATATGCATGGGATCGTTTCAATTCCTTTACACTTATATAAGCATGCTCTATGTGCTAGCATATGGTCTGTTTTGGAGAATATCTCATGTGCAGCTGAGAAGAACATGCATTCTGATGTTGGGTGGAACATTCTGTAAAGATCTACTAAGTTATTTTCTTCACAATGTGGTTTCATTCTGCTAGTTCTTTGCTGAGTTTATTGCCCAGCTGATCTATCTCTTTGTGAAAAGAGGGTGTTACAGTCCCCCATTACAAGGGTGTTATTGCTCATTTGACTGTTCACAGCTGTCAAATTTGTGTTGCATAATTGGGTGGTCCTAAACCGGGTGCGTATATATTTATGATTGTTATCTCTTCCTCTTCCAGCTTTCCTCTAACAAGTAATAACCTTGTCTCTTTTAATCGCATTTGGTTTGAAGTTGACATTGTCAGCAACCAGAATAGCTACTCCTGCTTTTTTCTGGGTTCCTATCACAGGGAGTATTGTTTCTCATCCTTTGACTTTCAATCTATGAATCTCCTTTTGAGTTAAAGGTGTTCTTTGTACAGAGCATATTGTTGGATTTTGTTTCTTGATCCACTCTGCCAGTCTGCTTCCTTTAATTGCTCAATTGGTGGCAAAGCTGGTATGCATTCGCCTATCTTCGTCATGTTACTTTCCTGCCGTAGGTCCCCTACTTTTCCCCTCTAGTTGCTTGCTTTGCTTGCTAGTCCTGTTCTGTTGCTGTTCTTGAAGTTGGGGTCATTTTCATTTCTTTCTAGAATACTTGCTAGTACTCTTTGTAGGGCTGGCTTGTCAGTCATGAATTTCTTCAGTTGTTCTTCGTGAAGGAAGTATCTTTTTCTCCATTAATTTTGATAATTTTTCAGGATATATCAACCTGGGTTGAAAGTTGTTTCTCTTTCAGGACCTGAAATATTTCACTCCAAATTCCTCTTCATTTGATCATATGGGAAATCTGCTACAATTCAGATAGGTTTTCCATTATAGGTGATCTCTTTCCTTTCTCTAACAGCTTTTCATATTCTGTTATTCGCTAAATCTCTGAATCTTGATTATGATGGTTTGGGAACAGATTTACTTTGATTATGGCTAACTGCAGTTCTATATTCCTCACTTAACTGTCAGATTCTATTCCAATCCTTGGGAAATTTTCTACTACTACTTCTGCAAATAATCTTTTTATGTCATTTGTGTTGACTCCTGCTGTCTTGTTGACACTTACCAATCTTTATTGTTTTTCTTGGCATCATATTATAGTTGTTGAATTGCTATTTCCTGGTTTCTTCTTATTTTCAAGAGATTGTAGCAAGCATAACTCACTCCCCCTATTTGATCCTGATTTAATCAATTTACTTGAGTGATTATACTAATAGTCTTATTGGTTACCATACTTTTATCCCACCTATGTGTGAGTTCCCATGTTTTCCACCTTAGATCTGCCTCATCACATGGCTTTGCTTTATAAAAATAATCTCTAGAAAAGGAAGATTTCTGGGCAACCAGCTAAGGTGCCCTTCTGTCCCTTTCTTGGGCAGAAGCTTTCTTTCCTCCAATAAATATATTTTGCTCTTAAAAAAAGATACAGAGACGTTTTTCCTTTTGCATTCAGTATATGCAATGCTGTCTTCAAGATCAGAAAGCTCATCTTCAGTTTTGTTCAAGTGGTTTTTCCAGCTTCCAATAGAATTCTTAATTTATTAGATATCTGTTTGACTATTTTGTGCATTGTAATTCTTTCCTATTTTGTTAGTCCAGTGTTTCCATCATTTTTCTACTCTCTTCTATTTTTTTTTTTTTTTTGTCTTTTTTGAGACAGGGTCTCACTATGCAGTTCAGGCTGGCTTTGAGCTCACTTTTGTAGCCCAGGCTGGTCTCGAACTCGCACGGATCCTCCTGCCTCAGCCTCCCGAGTGCTGGGATTACAGGCGTGCACCACCACGCCCGGCTTCTTCTATTTTTTTAATCCATGTCTTCTTTAGATGTTCTGAGTAATATCTTCATGATTACTGTCATTTCTTTTATACCTGAGAGATTATTTGTGATCTGATTTCTTCTGTAGTCTGACGGAGTAATTCTTTTACTTCACTTGCTATCATTCAGAAATTTAACATGTGTGAATTCCAAGTTCTTCTATGTCCTTTTCTTTTGGATGTGCTCTAGGTGTGCAGGACATCTGAGATTGCATTTTTCTCTTTTGACATTTTTAAAGCTCCCAGTATTCGCCCCAGGCTCAGCAGTAATAGCCGGGCAGGGCATGACAGTGGGGGTGGCCAGAATAGGTTCACCAAAGATGTCACTGTCTAGAGTTCAGCAATGCTTCTGTGATGGGGCTGGGGGTGAGCCACAGCTCATCAAGGCTCCCACATGATGGGGGGCGAGTCAAAACTCTACAAGGTTTCTATGATGTTGGGGGTTCAGGTAGGGATCTCAATGGCTCTCCAGCAGTGGGGAAGCAGGGTATAGTTCAGCAAGACTCCTGGGATGGTTGAAGGGTTGGGGAAGGGCTCACCAGCGCCCCATAGCTTTTCAGGGCTTAGCCTGCCTTCTTCAGTGGGGGTGTGGGGTATCAAATCTCCTTTTAAATGAACAGTATGGATCTGGCACATAATCTGCTTTTCAAATAACACATACAGCTTCTTTTTTTTTTTTTTTTTTTTTTTTTTTTTTTTTTTTTTTTTTGTCTTTTTGAGACAGGGTCTCACTATGCAGTTCAGGCTGGCCTTGAGCTCACTTTTGTAGCCCAGGCTGGTCTCGAACTCACACTGATCCTCCTGCCTCAGCCTCCCGAGTGCTGGGATTACAGGGGTGTGCCACCACGCCCGGCACAACACATACAGTTTCAACAAGATTTTCTCACTGTCTGCTGTGGATGACTATACATGCAGACAGCTTTCTCTGTTTTCTTACTCCTGTTGCTTAAACACAATGAAGTCTAAGAATTGGGGGAATACACAATTTCATTTTAACCTAGCATAGCTATATTGAGCTGAAACAGTTAATTATAACTATAGTTAATAATATTTCTTGTGAAATATGAACATACTCTTTACTCTTCTTGTAGTTAAGCACCTTTGTCAGGCACAAATGTAGGGTTCTTCATTCCTGAAAATTAAAATCTGATTATACCTGGTTGGATGTCTCTACTGGAAACTCTTTTCAAAATTGTAACTCTAATATGAGGAGCATTTTCCCCAATCTTTTACATTCTCCACTTTACATCCTAAACCTGCTAGGGATAAGAAACTACTGTAATAAAAGCAAGAATGAAAAAATTTACCTGAAGTATTTTACCTTCAAGTGTAGAAATGGTATGGTGGCTACTGTGCATATTTTAATGGCCACATGTCAGATTCAATCATCCACTTAAATGGAGTAAGGATGCTGATTGGAGAATGTGTGCTTTTTTCAGTCTCTCAAAAAGAGAATAACTGTATCCTAGTGTGCACCTGCAGCTTGTATCACAGGACATGTGAACTAGAGCTATTAATTTCCATAGGAATATTTAATGATGACCAGTGTAAAACTTGTTTCAAAAAAGGTACCAAATAAATGTAGACATTAACAAGAAAAAGAAAAGCACAAACAAAAAATATTAAAAAGGAAAACATTATGACTTCTGCCCGGAAATTCAAACATAAAGTCTAATTATATACGTTTATGTTCTTTTCAGACTGGAGGAAAGAATACTTCCAGACTGGTGAGTCTGACTATCCAATAGTTACTCTATTCCTCAGGCCCTGTACAATCTCAGAGGGAGTTGTAGGGAGAAGGCAGGTAACAAAATCCTGGAGAGAACATTCTCTTCTACTGGTCCCAGACATACGCTCTTACCCTGTTCTCAAGAGAACTGTAACCGCAGAAATTAAAATGCTGGTTTTCTTTGTAGTGAACGTGACTCTGGATCCAGACACAGCCCACCCTGCCCTCGTCTTGTCTGAAGACAAACAACGAGTAACCATGGGAGAGAAACCACAAGATCTACCTAAGAGCCAGCTGAGATTTGAATCCCTTCCCTGTGTGCTGGGCCAGCAGTCCATCAGCTCAGGGAGGCACTACTGGGAGGTGACGGTTGAGAACTGTACAGCCTGGGACCTGGGAATCTGTCGGAATAATGTCATGAGGAAGGAGAGGACTTACATAAAACCTGAAGATGGTTTCTGGGCCATTAGGCTTTATAACAATGAGTACTGGGCACTCACCTCTCCAGAAACTAAGCTCATTCTAAAGGAGAGCCCTAGCACAGTGTGTATTTTCTTAGATTATGAGGATGGAAGTGTCTCCTTCTACAACATGACAGACAAAAGCCACATCCACACCTTTGCTCAAGGCTCTTTTTCTAGATCCCTGAGACCTTACTTCAGGCTTTGGTCCAAAGATTCAGGACATTTGGATATCTGTCTACTATCTAAAAAGCCTTAACTGGTACAGCTTGATGATGACCCTTATTCTCCTCCCATGTGGTCATACATAATATATCCTGAAGTGAGAACTGAAACATACATTCGTGGCATGAATCTTCTTATACTCAAGAAAATTGCTTTTCTCACCCATTTCTAGTCTTCTGTCATTTAATTTCCCTGATAAATTATTTTCAAATAGTATGTTGCAGCTTGAGGACATGTGCTTCTTATACTTTGATTAATAAAAACATATGTATATATGTAAATCAATGTGCATACATTTACATATTATAATCAAATCCTAAAGTTATACAGAGACATAGGCATTTCATATCCAATGTCAATTTCTTGAATATTATATAAAACTGGTAATAAAATGATCTAATTTTATTTTGGGTTTACTTGGGACTTTATAAAACTGAAGTACTCTCAGTTGTCCAGCAAATTATAACATTTAGAGGAAAACAAATGTTTACAAACTCATACCTTAGATCCTTGTGTGTGAATTTCACCTATATAATACTCTATTGTATTATACTACATTATTATATTACATCACATTGTTTTCCTCTTCTTTATGCTCTCAGACATTTTTTCTTATGCTTTTTTACTCTCATTCATTTTGAAGAGATATATATAGATGACAAATTTTACTGTATTTAACCTAAGTTTATGAACTCAAGCTTCACTGGTGGCCCACTGCAATTGCAGAACATTTGACTGTGTATGCATCTGCTTCCTCTTAGTCCAAAGAGAAGAATTTTCTTTTCTTTTCTTCCTTTGTTTTGTTTTGTTTTCTTCTTAGCAACATCAATAGGGAGGTGGGTCATGCCCACACACTGTGCTCTGTAGAGCTATTGTGAGGACAATATGCAATGTGTCAACTTTTTAAAAAGGGGGAAAAAGAAAAAAAAAAAGTAATGTTTATTGAAAGTGTTAATGTTTAATTGTTTGATCAATCTATATACCTATATCTATTCATCTAAACTGATCTGATGATATAACCATTGTTAAATTTAAACAATAAAAATATTAAATCTTTTTTTTTTTCTTGTTTCAGAACCTTTATTTGCTTATTGACTCATTTTTATGGCTGGCTCAGCCCGCCCCAAGGGCAGGACTGGCGCAGCATGTGGTGCCGGGGATCTAACCGCGGTCCCTGAAGCAGCCCAAGCTTTCCCAAGCAGGCGCTTTAGACCACTGAGCCGTCCCGCCGGGCCCCAAAAATATTAAATCTTGAAAAAATAAAAAAATAAAAAAGGAGTTTTAGATTCCCTTACCAACTGTATATAAGATATGCAACCAGTTCCATTATGCAAATAAAGTTTCTCATGCTGTCCCTTAGTAATTAGACTTTCCCATGGACCCAACATGGATATAATTGATCGTTTATCTCCTGTACTTTTATATTTTCCAGGACATCCTATAAATTTTCACATAGTATGTTATCTTTTGATAATGGTTTCTTTTACCATCAGTAACGCTTTACACAGTCATCCATGTTAATAGAGACAGTAAACTTTAATTGTCTCCTGAGTAACGCTACAGTGAATAGACTGACTATGCTTTGTTCACTCCTTCACAAAGAACACTGGGCTTATTTCAATTTGGAGTGGTTCTCAATAAAGTAGCTATAAATCTTCATGGAGGCATTTTTATAGGAACATCAATTTTCACCTTCCTATTGTAAGTATGTAGAATAAAACTGCTTGGCATTATGGTTTATATATGGTTTATAAATAGATAAACCTCCAAAATGTATAACCTCATAGAAATTATTTTTCTGGAAGTTTTCTTTTCTGCAAATTATTAGATCACAGGTATGTGACACTTAACACTAGATTTGTCCTCTGGTGTATTCATAGCTCGGGAAGTGAAGCCTGGTGGGAGGAAGTGAGTCACTACGGGCCCATCTGGAATGCTGTATCTCCTTCCTCCTCCCTTGATTTCTCCCTGCCTCCAAGACATGAACTGCTTCTCCTCCCCTATGCCCCAACTGCTATCCAGGCTACCATGGAGTCCGCCAACTATAGATGAATCCACAACAAACTGTAAAATAAAATAACCCTTTTCCTCTTTAACTTGTGATTCTTGAGTACTGGATCTCAATAACATGAAAGTAACTAACACAAGTGTCATATTGTAAAAGTAAACTCAGTATTATTAGAAATTGCCATACTCGTCTATAGCAACTACAGCACTGTGCCAGTGCTCTAACTGTGGAGCATATTCACCAGCACTAATCTTGGCAGCATTGCTTTTGGTTTTACACTTACTCTATTGTTTCAACGTTATTTATTATTATTTTTCTTAAGCATTATTAAGACATATAACCTATCTGACGTGAGGATACACTAGGGAGGACTTGGAACTAACATTATTTTTTAGCTCGTGTGCATTAAGAGACATCTACATGTCCAAGTCATCGACGTATTTTAAATATACAGCACAAAGCATTTGATATGGTACTCTCTGTAGAAACAGTATCCCAGTCAGGATACCTACATCACCTCAAAATGTTTTCCTATGCCCCTCTGAATCAATCTCAACATCACTAAAGATTGCTGACTAGTCACCTGCTTCCAATCACTTCTAATAGTTTTGTCTGTCTTGTAGTTTGTAGTTCCCAATATTTCATCATTTCAATAAAATCATCTTTTCAAAGAGATGAACATGAGTCTTTTGAAGGTCAGATGCAAAAATGTATGAAGACAATTGAGTCATGAAGGGGCTATTGCCATTAGCACATGGGGACATAAAGAAGCAGACCACCTGGGGCATGGTGTGGACAGTGATGTCTCCCTCCCCTGCTTCTGCC
>PVJA010045925.1:0-15385 GCA_004027025.1 Myocastor coypus | reverse complement strand
ATGAAATTCATCAAAAACAATCTTTCTACCCAAAGCCTACCATCAGGTGATTACCCACTTAGGTTCACAGCCAAATGTGGTGTGAGGAGGTGAAGCCTATTTGGAAGAAGTGTGTCCCCAGGCCTGTGCCCTGGGATGGCAGATCTCCCTGCCTGGTCTTTCTTTTCTCTGCTTCCTGGCTAGTAAATGACCAACCTTACGCTTCCACGTTGGCCCACAATGCTGTTTTGTTTTTGCTTTGGAAACACTTTGACCATAAACTCTATGCTCAACAAGGAGCCCAATTAAACCTCCCTTGCTCTTGTTATTGGTGTTATACAGTGCATTCAACAATGTAAAAACTGATTACTACAGCAGATATGGGAAAGTGTCCTCCGACAATATCCGCCCTCCATATCTTCAGTGCGTATCCAGTAAACTTGTCGTTAGCTATACCACATGGTCACTACTACAATTAAACCCAATTTGAATGGATACTGAAGCCTCATTTCTTGGGAGTGATCACCAGGGAGGCACCCTTGAAGCCAGATGTAATCTCCCCAGTTCCCGAAGATTATGTGTCAGTGCAGGTCTGACTTTGAAGAACCTAACATATTGCATGGCACTTGTGTTTATTTTACCAAGTTAGGCTGTTCTTAAATATATTTCTGAATGCAAGTTTTAAGCAGGATACATACAAAACAGTTTAAATTTGTGGAAATACCTATCACTTACATGCTTATGACTGGTGAAGTCTTGCATTTCTTATGCAGCCAATGCAGAAGCTGGTTACAAAGGAGGCTCCTCATGAACACAAAGGGGCTGACAGTTGGAAAGGACACAGAAAGGAGCGCACTGACGCTCACCAGCCACGTGCCGGGATGGTGCATGAAGGCAACATAAGTGTACAACAGGGAGGAGACGGTGTTAAAAATCAGAAATGTGCACATGAGAACAAAGATACTTTGTGTAGCTCTGGACTCAGGGGAGGATCTCGGGCACGCGGCAGTGTGGATGTATTGAACCTGATGCTTATGCCTGTAGAGAAAGCACATCATGGAAACACTACCGCCGGTTATGAGCACAGAAAATAGTACTTCAGGGCATATAAAGAACACCAGATATATTGTTGACGTGATGTTGTTACTACCATCGATAGAACAGAATCCAAAATATCGATTCATTGTCATATTTTTGCTATTCCTTTTGTCGTAAGCATATATAGGAAAAATGAAATTTATCATCCCATACAGGACCCAGCAGAGAGAAATGGAAGGTTCAATGTACCTTGGCGCTGTCACTCTAAGGCCGTTTGAACAGGACCTCATGGGGCTGATCGTGATGGTCTGGAAGACACTCAAGAGGCATGTCAGTGCAACAGACACTCCCCTGCCCAGTCTATGAATGTATAGAAGGACTTTACAGCCAGAATCGTTTAAGGAACCTTTAAAGCCAAAAGCTGCCATGGTATGGGGAACTCCGTGAGAGAGGATGATGAAGAAGTTGGCTAGAGAAAGGTGCTTGAGAAGCACATTCGTGGACCTTAGCGTGCGCTCTTTGTCATAAACGACTAGACAATGCCAAACAAGAGACAAATTACCAAGAATTCCGACTGTAGTCTGCGATAAGAACATTACTCCTATTGCCACGTTCCCAGAACACATTCTGTCAGTCTTCACTCATTTCACCAAAATAATAATAGCTCCACGATTCCTCTCAGTAAGAGGTTTCACAGCTTCCGTGTGTGCCCTGCCAGGCTGAGATGGGAGGTTTGCTTGAGCCAAGGAGTGTGATGTCAGTCTTGGCGAGATGACAAGAAAAAAGATTTCTCTTAGCACCCAAGACAAGTTTCATTATATAATCCCACAGCATTTCCAAAGACAATGAAACAGACAATTTGATGAGGTTAGTCACTATTTTTTTTTATTTTTTTTTACTGTTTTATAATTTGTAATATTCGACATCAGGACGAAGAGATGTTAATCTGGCAGAAGCAATGAAAAGTGAGAGACAGTGAAAAGAAATCATAACTCAGCATGTCTCAGTAAGGACACTCAGAAAAAGAGGCCAATTTTACCAATATACCACTATCCTGTGGAATTCCAATTGGATTTCTCATCTAAATTGCAAAGATAAGTGATGAAATTTATGAAATGGAAAAAAATAATTTACATGGCATTGTATGTTTATTAAATGTCATAAAAATATATAGTTTATTAAAGTATCAAACTTCATCAACTGAATTCTAGAGCTACTGTTATTAGATGTCACACAGGCAAATGATGATTGAGGGTGAATATCCTACTAACAGGTTTTGAAACTGTCTCATTAATTTCTTTTCATTAAAATTAACAAAAAAGGATGCAAAAAATAAAAGAAAGGAGAAAAGAAGAGGAAGACTGAGAGAGAGAGACAGGTAACAAGGTGAAGAGCCCTTAAGAAATACAAAAGGATAGCAACAGGCAGAATGATTCAACTGATACTTTAAAAATATTAGTAAATATTAGAATATTTTAGTGTACATTTGAGAATGAATACCTGATATACTTACACACTAACCAGAAACCAATTCTTGAAATGCCAGAATATACCAAGTATTGGCAAAGATGTGGATGAGCTGTATGTGTCTCATGCTGACAAATAATATCAACATTTTTAAAATTTTTTGGAAAAATCTTGTTAACCACATAAGGAGAAGGGATACAAAGTTTCATCCTAGCAATCCCACTCTTATGCATATGCCTTCACATGTATTTCTATCTATTAAACTGAAGAGAAATTCCAGAACTAATATGCCAATAATAGGCACGATTGCTTCAAACTGAAGACTTCTACATAATCCCATTACATATCCATGCATTTATAGTAGAATGAAAGAATTAAAGGTTGATATTAATAGAATGAACTCCTGTACATGAATGGTAATGAATGTCATCAATATATACACAAATTGTATAAACCACAAAAGCTTAATATAAGGGAAACTCTGTATGGTTCCACTTATATAAAGTGCAAAATAGGTAAGTGTTAATCTCCTAAATGTTATTACAGATGTAAATATCTGTGCGCACAACTTTACTACTACAAAATCACAGCAATCGTTTGGGGGGTAATGACCTACAAAAGCATAAATGTTCTTTAGTAACTGAAACTGAGCTACTATTATAATAATGACAGAAATGTATGGTGTGAGTTGGGAAGACATCTTAATGTTCTGCAGAGCAGAACCTCCAGTCTTTTTTCTTTCTGATGTTTTTACTGCTGCATTTGGCAATCACGTACATTAGATAAACGAACCCAGAATTCATAAAGGTCAATGAAGGCACAACTGAAAACTGAATTTACTTGGAGGTTTGATTTTTGTTCCACCTACCTGGAATTGCCAGGGTTTTATGACATAGCTGGACAGCTTGAACAAGCAGATCCTGAAAATAAATATTCCCTGTCAACTTTGTGAAGACATAAACTTTCACAGGGAAAATGCTTCAGTCAAAAGGTAGCCATGGTCTTAAGAGTGACTTAGATGTGCTGCAAAGGGACACACAGAACAGGAAAGGGTGATGTTGTGGTAAAGAAGAAAAAGTTCCCAGCATTCTATCATCTCAGATGAGGGTACCATTTCTACTGTGGAATTCTCAGCAGTCCCACTTCTAGAACTTGTCTTCAGAATTAGGACTCTCTGCCACAGAACATGCAGGATACACACAACTCTTATCATCTTCTATACAGTATTTCCACTGGGGAATATAAATTTAGATTCTATTTTGTAAAGAGGCTTTTAGAAGTTAGATATATAAACTGAAAATTACCTTAAGTTTATGTAAATTACTCTCATGATGCTGGAAAGGCACCTTCTGTGCATTAATAATTACGAATGTGGGAATGACGTTATTTGCATTTGCAAAACAAGAGTGCTGTAAACAGCCATTGGAGTGCTGTCGGAACGCTACTCAGTCTCAGTCGACTTGAATATGGCGAGGCTGAGTACAAGACCATCATGGAAGGTCTGTGAAACGCTAAAGCGAGACCATCTATGTTTTCATACACTCCAGACCTATCTTCAGTTTGCTTGATATTTCATTTATATTGTTGGCATTTTATGGCATAATTTCAATCCCAAAATGTGAAGATTTATTCTACAGGGTATGTCATATGTACAAACAAGGCATTAGAGATTCTATAAAATGTAGTCCTCTACTTACAGATTGAAATTGTAGGAAATGGATGATATTGAAGTTGGAATTAATTAATGTAATAGTATCTTTAGAACTTCTTTGGCAATAGAAACACTCACGTTTCTCATGCGGAGTAAAAGATGCCATGTTGTCCATCAAAAACGATTAGACTGGCCTGGGCTACAAAAGTGAGGTCAAGGCCAGCCTGACCTGCATAGCGAGACCCTGTCTCACAAACACACACACACACATACACACACACACACACACACACACACACATACACAAAGAAAAGGATTAGACTCAATTTCTTTTCCTCTAAACTATGAGAGATAAAATTTTAATACGTATTGAAATAGTGTATGATGTGAAAATAAACAGCAAAATAGAATATAGATAATAAGAAATAGGAATATTGATCTTTTGCGATAGAAAAGAGAACCAGCAGATGGAGGGCAAAGGAGTAGAAGAGAATGAAACAAGAATTAAGATTCTTATGTAGAGGCACCAACTCCGCACAAGAAACATAACCATTGTGTGTGGCAAGAATATACAAATAGGAACAAAAATTGAAGGAAAAAAGGAGTCACTGCTCCAGGTTAAAACTTAGGGTTTCCTACTTGGTAGGTTAAGTAAAACTATTAATAATAAGGAAAAATTTATGTTAGTCACTGAGCTACAAGAAGCACATATAAGTACAATGTGAAAGTATGAATCCTATTGTTTTGTATTAGTTAAAACAAGGGGGCCATTTTACCAGGATGGCACAGAAGGCAAAGAAGGAAGCCCTTGCCCCTCCCAAAGCTCAAGCTAAAGCAAAAACTTTGAAGACCAAGAAGGCCATGGTAAGAGGCATCCACAGCCACAAAAAGAAGATACGAATGTCACCCACCTTCCGCTGTCGCAAGACGCTGTAGCTCCTGAGGCAGCCCAAATATCCTTGAGAGAGCACTCCCAGAAGCAAGCTTGACCGCTATGCCATCATCAAGCTCCCCCTGACCACAGAGTCAGCCATGAAAAAGACCGAGGACACCAATACACTCGTGTTCATTGTGGACATCAAAGCCAATTAGCACCAAGTCAAGCAAGTAAAGACGCTCTGTGGCATCGATGTTGCCAAGGTCAACCCCCAACCAGTCCTGATGGAGAGAAGAACGCGTATGTTAGACTGGCTCCTGATTATGATGCATTGGATGTTGTCGACAACATTGGGATCATCTAAACTGAGTCCAGCTGGCTAATTCTGAATATATACCTTTTCCCAAAAATAAATAAATAAAGCAAGGAAAATTAGTAGTAAATTTGAGATTAACAGTAAAATATTCAACCACATAAAATAACACAAAATATACCTGAGGAGTAGCTTTAATTTTAACGTTTTCCTCTAAGTGTTGGGCTCCTAAATTAAAAAAGGAAAAGCAATCTCACAATTATCATTCACAGGTATCTCAGTAGAGGCACCTTTACTGTCTCTCCTCTTAGGGTCCTCACTATAGAGCCCATAAGAAGTGCTTTTATTCTGCATGGACAGCCTCATTTCTTCCCAGGATTACGAGATGCTTTCAGTTCCACAATAGTCCTTATAACTGATATCACCTATGGGCCCTTAACAAATACTCATATTGTAGTTACCAATTTGTAAACAGAGACATATTTCATTACAAATATAAGCACTTCAAAGATAAAATTTCACTCTCACTGTGATTTAGAACAATTATTTTCAGTGACAGTAAGTAAATTATATTAAGAACCATCAAAAATTGCCAGGATGGGCCAGTAAAATTGTTCAACAGACTGAGCCTGTGCTTAGGCCAGGGCAGGAAGTTGGGATCCATCCCCCACCTCACATGCCGTGCCAGCCCCATCCCTGGGTGCAATGAGCCAAGGACAGACAACAGGTATAGTGGCTCATGTCCACATTCCCAGCAGTGGGCAGGCTCAAAACAGGAAGACCACTATGAGTCTGAGCAGCTTACTGAGACCCTGCATAAAACACATAAAATTTAAAGAAAAAGGGTTGGCATAAATTGATGGACCCTTCTCCTTGTGTTATCTCACCTGAGGAAGTCTCCTGTCCAGTACTTACCAGGGCACTGGCTCTATTTCTATTTCCCTGATCTCTTTCCCAAGAATAAGCACTCTGCTCAGACGTCCTTTCCTTTCTGATTCTGTCCCTTAGGCGAAATTAAAGACACTCACCCAACTTCTGCCCTCTGTCCTGATGGAAGACAAGGCGTTCAGGGGCAGCAGGAAGCACCCTGAGACAGGGGAGCACCCGGACACTCAGAAAAAGCTTTGTGATTCTGTGACCTCATCTTCCTCTGGGATAGCAGTTATCATTTCACTGTCGTGCCTTGGCAGCACTGCCCTGGGGAGGTGGTGCTTTCCTGGACACCTTTCCCCACTTATGGTTCAGGAAACCAACTGTGAGACTCTTATGAGTATAGTAAGAAAATTGGTGCACTTTGGAGAAAAACTTCCCTGATCTGTCAAAGCTAATAGGGTCTCAAGTGGAAGTATTAAACTTTGATCTGTGAGACTCTTGCACAGACGTCTGTGTTTCTCACTGGATTTCAGGGTTTCCTGAGTGCCTCTACACCAAATCAAAATCATTCATAATGTGAAGCTCCAACTGGAACCAATTTCAAGTATTAAGCACAAAACCAAAATCAGACAAACTAGATAAGAAAAGTTTCTAGTGAAGTAACAGAAAAAGGCCAGTATGATGACATAATGTATTTCAAGACTCACTGGACCCATTTGCATAGCTGTATGAAAATAATTTGAAATGATTTCATATAAAATTCTCTGATCAATGAGCTGGCAACAACTGAGCCTAATATTGTTACGAAACTAAGCAGAACATTATTCACAGAAGAAGAAGATATGTGTACCTTTGGTCTCACAATTGAATCAATAGCATGAGAGCGTTCAGCTACCAGATTCTATTGTTTTTGCTAAGTAGAAATAAAGCAATTGTGCTTAATACACATCCGAGGTGAAAGTTAACTAGAACTATCTGCATCACTTTACACGGACAAACAAAACATCCGTCGTTAACTTGATTAATTAATAAACATAAGTTTTAATGGTCAAAAGATTAAGAGCACCACCACACAGTTGGGAGACGGATCCTGCTTATGCACGTGAGGAAGGAAAATAATTGGCCCTGCACTGCACAGTTCTGATGGACCCTAAGGTTGGCCCCAACCAACTGCGTGCCTGGGGAATCTTGACCATGACCGTGTACACTATTCACCCCAAAGCCCACTGTCTTACTTTTCCTTTTGGTTCATGGAAGCAGAGGGACAAAACCACTCACTGACATGATCATGGATGATTCCAGATTCCAGGCATGAATCAGTTTGCTATGTTACTGTGATAAAAAAAAAAAAAAATTATGGCTATGGAACCAAAACATACAGGAGGATCCGTGAAGGGCAAGATACGATGCAGAAACAATCCTAAACACATTAAACTGTTTGGTCTTTGTCAAAGAGGCTGACAACATGCACTACAGGAAGCATGACTCTTTAATGAACAGTTTGGGGAAATCTCATTGTCTACATGCAGAATATTGAATGTAGGCCCTTATCACCCCATATAGTAAACTGAAATCAAAATGGATCAGAGATTAAATGTGAAAAGGAAATGTCTAAGCTGTTGCAAGATAAAATAGATAAGAACTCTTGAAGCCATAAGCATAGGCAAGGAATTCCAGAAACAAACCTGGTAGTTAAAGAATAGTACTAATAACTAATAAATGCGATGA
Organism: Myocastor coypus; assembly: GCA_004027025.1. Taxonomy (NCBI): domain Eukaryota; kingdom Metazoa; phylum Chordata; class Mammalia; order Rodentia; family Myocastoridae; genus Myocastor; species Myocastor coypus. The sequence goes on along the minus strand of PVJA010045925.1, from coordinate 7,459 downwards.
TACCAAATTAAAAACCTTCTGCATAGCAAAGGAAACAAGAAAAATGAAAATTGTACAGAATGAGGGAAGTTTTGGCCAGTTACTGTTCACATTTAGAGAGCATAAAGAAGGAAAAAGTTTCCCTGCTCCCCCAAAATAAAAGAACCAATGAAAAACTAGGCAAGGGAAACAAGTAGACACTTTAAAGAACAACTGCAAATGGACAATCAATATAGGAAGAAAAGCTCATTGTCAATGACGTGCAGAGAATGCACATTAAAACACCAGTAAGATTCCATCTAACCCCAGAAAAACGTTGCCATCATAAAGAAAGAATATTAAAGGCTGGTGAGACTGTGGATAAAGAAGGAACACTTCTGCATTGTTGGTGGGAATGTAAACTAGTGTGACCACTATGGAATTCAGCATGGAGATTCCTCATAAAACTGAAACTACAAATTACCTTTGGCTTAACTCTTGCTTTTTTTCACCAAGGAGTTAGAAATATCATACTGCAGTAATGTACGCATACCCATGTTTGTAGTACCACAATTGATAATACTCTTGGAAGCTACCTCTACAACCATCGAGTAAATATATTGCAATATTTGCACACAATGAAGCACTACTACTCCATCGTAAGATTTAAGATGCTTCAGTCATGCACAACAATGGATGCATCTTGCCTCAGTCACTAATTTACTAGAGATACAGACTTAACACAAGATTCACAAATTATGAGAGTTCACAGGGCTAGCTGATGACTGCATACTGCAGAGCTTTCAACAGTCCCAGGAAAGACAGCAGCAACATGAAAACATAGACAATAAATCAAGTTGAGGTCAGGTAGAGTCCTCTCTCCTGATGAAAGAAAATCAACTGAACAGCCGCTTTAAGGATATTTTTGACTCTCAGAGTAGCAACATGTAAGTCTAAAATCATGCTTGGAATGCTTGTCATTCTGGCCTTCTAGATGTGTGCTGCTTTTAGTGTAATTTCAATTATTGCTATACTCTCTCTCAAGTGAAGGGTTGTTTTAAAAGTAAACAAAATAGTAATTAAAGAGAAAATAGACAAGAAAAAATATTAAAAAATAAAATAAATATAAAAAATAAAATGAATAAAATATAAAAACAAAAGAAAGTCACTCCTGCTACATAAAAAGATGGCTATGCCCACAACTAAGGCTAGAGCTGGGGAGCTAGCTCAGCTGCTTAAGGGCCTGGCTGGCAAGTACAAGGTGAAGAGTTTAACCCTCCTTAGTGAAAAAAAAACTAAAGGTGCCACTAAAAGTGCAAGAAAATTCCCTTGAAATCTCAAGACATGTAAGCAATAGCTCAGTACCCTTCTGGAGAACCACTATGTGCAGTATGTGTTTTATTGGGAAGGGCTCTTTTGGTGGAAAAACTGAACATCACGTTAAGTAAAGTGATTTTAGACTTAAGGCAATGCTACTGACACCTTCAGGGTAAATCTCCACAAGGGCATACATTGGTCTGAGTCATTATCAGCCAGCACTTGCAAGTGTTCCCCGTGGGGTATTTTCACCAGTACAAAATACAATCAACGTGCACACAATAAATACAAAACGGAAATTTTTCTTTGTTCTTCCTGGAATACTGAATATAAAAAGTCATGTGGGGCTAATGTACATCATGATAAAAATCATGATAATGATTTAATAATCTTGATAATGAAGACAGTTATGGCCAGGGTACCCAAAGTGGCTTCCTTAATGTAAATGCTCCAGAGCATATTGCTCCAATGATAGCCTTTGGTGTAGCATGGAGTGATCATGGATTCACAAATTAACTTTTCACATCTACTACAGACCAGCAAATGACAATTAGACGGGGTAAGCTTTTACATTTTTCTCATTCTTGGCTACTACACAACAGCAATTTAAATCCTGTGTTGTGTTGTTCCTCTTGCAAAAACCCCACACCATAGTGGAAGGCCACCTAGAGAATCGGTTCACTGATACTCATTTCATAGTGTGTGGTCATCCAGACCCTAAAAGCCTTCTGCTGCCACAATTCAGGAAGGCCTGATTTCTGCTTAAGATGGTGGCAAATCTTGGCATGATGGCCATGATATTGGTTTTATAGTCATACAAAATGAAAGAATTTTGGAGTAAAGAGGTTTCTGCTCAGATGTTAAAGAAGGCCTGGAAGATCAGACAGTGTGCCCTGAGAAGGCAGAGTGCGACTCGGGGAAAGTGAAGCCAAAAGTGAAATGGAGACTCCAGGATGTTAGAGCTAACAGCAACCTGGGCCATTTACTAAGGGTATCCGAAGGCAGTGAACACATGAACCCTAAAAGAGAGGCAGTGTGGCTGTTACTGGCAATATCAGAGTGGCGGAGCCACCCAGGCCTTTTGGAGGTCATGTCTCACCCTAACCTGCCCCTGGTGCAGGACATGGAGCTACAGGATTTAATGGTGGCCCTTCTGTTATGGGATGGGTCTGATGCTTTTCTACCCCTGTATTTTCCTTTTTGGACAACCAGTGTTTATGCCATTGTCCATTGTATGTAACTTTTTTTTGTATTTAACTTTTTTATTTAAACAGAAGCTCACAGTTAACGGACTGCATTGCATCTGAGAGGAGACTTTGGACTTGGATTTTGCAGCATTGCTGGGACTGCTAAGATTCTGTTGATTCTTCGACCTTAAATAAATGTGTTTTCTATAAAGAGAAGTTAGTGAGATGGAACTTTAGCAAAGCAAAGTCAAGCTAGAGGTGGAACAGGGAGGAAAGGCGAGCATTATGTACATCATAGAGATGAGCATGAGCCATTGCACAGCCAGAAGTTAAGGGACGTGGTTTTTGTGTGTAATGTCCTAGAAAAGCCTACCATGTCTGGAAGAGGACTGGATCATGAGGACACTCTGCTCACCACCAAATTAATCCAGTGCGTTCATAGCTACTCATAAGGAAGTGGGACCTGGTGGGTGGCAGTTCAGTGAGGGCCTGGCCTGGCAGAAAGTGTCCTGGTTCCCAGTTCTTCCCTTCGCGCTCTGACCATCTGGGTACGAGCAGCTTTCGCATCTCATGCCCTTCCTTCGTAGGTTTCTGCACCGGAGCTAGCCAGCTTTGCATGAGAAAATGTGAGCCTAAGAAACCTGACCTCCTTTCAATATCAAATGGAAGGTGTGTCATGCCCACACCCTGTGCTATGTACAACTATTATGAGGACACTACACACTGTGTCAACTGTTAAAAAAAATTAATGTTTACAGAAAGTGTTGGTGTTTAATTGTTTTGATCAATCTGATGTACCTATATATATTAATCTAAGCTGATCTGATGATGAAAATATGTAATATAACCACTGATATTTTTCTGGTTCTGAAATTCTGTACTATATGTACTCTTACTTGTAATTGTTTTTCTATCTTTGTTTCTGCTATTTTTAGTCTTTAAAATAAAAAGAAATCTGGCCTCCTTTAAGTTGCATGTCCTAGGGGCTGGTAAGCAACTAAGATGCTTGCCTATCTATAAATTAATCTTTATCACAGGTATGTATGCACATGTAAGAAAAAGACATAGTGAACATAGGATTCAGTACAGTGCATGACTTCTGATGCTAACTAGGGGTCTTTTTAAAAAAAACAAAATGTATTTCGTATAGGGTCTACAAGGTCTCACTACACAGATTGGACCTGTAGTGATCCTCCCTGTTTTTCAGCCTCCCAAATGCTGGGATTAGAAGTGTGTGCCAGCATGCCCAGTACTGCCTCAGCGCGCCCCAGGGACAGGGCCAGCATGGCAGACTACAAACGGAACCCACAGCCCTTGTGTCTGCCTAAGCAGGTGCTTTAACTCATTGAGCACCCTGACCAGCCCCAGGATTCTTGAACGGTGTCTTCGCAGAGAAGGACGGATGGCTGTCTTACCCTCACCCACTGTCCAGAGCAGAAGATTCCAAACCTGAAGGGCCAGGTCTAGCTCTCCTCTCTGGGCGTTTGTGCGCTTCATGTTTACACTTCTCACGCAAACGCTATGTTCTGGGACTCTATTCCATAAAGTTTATCATTTACATTCTCCCAAAACTTCATACAATCGCAGGTGGGATTTTTATAGAGATGCAGTCATGCGGGTGGGATTAGTGCATTTTTGAGTTTATGTCTTCATTACTCTTCCGGCTGCTAGCACAGAATGCACAACACCTAAATTTGAGGAGGGAAGGTTTATTTTTGGCTTATAGTTTACAGAGGTGTAGTCCATAACCAGTCAGCTCCCACACAGAGTGGCATGGCAGAAGTGCATCATAATAGAGAAAATATGGTCCACAGTACTGAAGGTGGAAGGCAAGAAAAACAACTATAGGGCCCTCTTTTGGCCCTTATATTCTATCCAGGGTACGCACCTTAGGGTGAGTAGCTCTCTCACACTGGTGGTGGTGGTGGGGATTCCCATTATGCACACCCAAAGCTCTGCTGAACCGACCAGTGAACTAATTCAGTAATCCAACACTCTAGATCCTGCTATCACATTTAATTCCAACTTCACACGCCTAACCTCATCATCACACATTCCAAATCGAGCTACCTTGGAAATGCCCAAACTATGATGCCAGGAGGCTCCCAGGGAACATCGAGACACAGGTCATAATCTGCCACGTGATCAGCCACTGTGACTACATTAACTTTAAAAACTTGACTCTAGCCCCTTCCATGACTCCGGCCAGTGGTAACTTGATTACTGTCAACAGAATGGTGCTAGAAGAAGAAAATGGACAAATTCCTTTATTCATCTCTGCCATACATATTAGGCTCCACAATTAATTAGCTAAAGGCACAGCAGTAGCCACGGAGGCTTACCGTTTTTTTGTTTTTTTGTTTTTTTTTTTGTCTTTTTGAGACAGGGTCTCGCTATGCAGTTGAGGCTGGTCCTGAGCTCACTTTTGTAGCCCAGGCTGGTCTCGAACTCGCACCAACCCTCCTGCCTCCACCTCCCGAGTGCTGGGATTACAGGCATGAGCCACCACGCCCGGCTAAGCTTACCTTTTTAAAAACTGTCTCCAATACATTCCTGTACAGATGAGTGACTAAGAAATTCCACTTTCTAGCCGGGCGTGGTGGCTCATGCCTGTAATCCCAGCACTTGGGAGGCTGAGGCAGGAGGATTGGTTCGAGTTCGAGACCAGCCTGGGCTACAAAAGTGAGCTCAGGACCAGCCTCAACTGCATAGCGAGACCCTGTCTCAAAAAGACAAAAAAAAAAAAAAGAAATTCCACTTTTTAAGTACCAGTTCCATGTTAAGTGTAAGACATTTGATATTCAGAAAGACAGCGATGTCAAGCTCAACTATCAATGTTATAGAATAATGGCACCACTAAGCTTCTCTTCTGGAGGGTTAAGAACCTAAGTTTGCAGAGCAAAAATTAGAGAAAAAGAAGGACTACAAGGTTAGCCAATATTTTGGCCCTAGCCCTTCAAGGTCAGTGAGTACTCGGGATATAAGAGAACCTGTGCTGTAACATCCTATAACTCAGTGGTATCCCAAACTTCCTGTTCAAGAAGCTTATGGGGCCATAGAGGAAAGGAATCAACAATGTATAGTGTGCCTAAGGAAAGTCACCTAGACACAAAACATTCTCTTAAGCTTTCACAAAGGGAAATACTGGTCAAGTATTGGCCATGACTCATCCAGATGGCAGACACTGACAAAAGTTCTACAAAATCCCGTACATGGTTTCAAGGTTAATACTGAGGGGACTTGACTGACATTGTCAGATAAGAAAATTATATGTTTTGTTATATAGATCTTGCTTTAACTTGGACTTAGCCACCCAGCAGAAAAGCTTAATCATGAGGCATAAAAAGGAAAGCCAGATTAGTGTGCTGAGCTGTAAAAGGCTCAGATCAACAGCTTCCAACATTGCCAGTTCTGCCAGATAGCTCACTACTATTACAGAATATTGGACTATGTGTACAACGACTTTCTCTTAGTTCACTGAAAGAAATATTTGTACCAACAGTGTTTAGAAAAGTTATCTTGTCTGCATCTTCCGCTCTGATATGCTAGTATGAAGATAACAATATGCATAGTATTAATTATTGTCGCTGTCCTGCTAATGTGTTTTGAAACTGTCTCAATGTTGTTTCTTATTAAAAGTAATAAAAATCAGAAATGAAATTCCACTTTTTGCAAAGGCCGATTAGCTATGTAATTGTGATAACATCAGGGGATGTTCCTATCCCTTAACCAGACAGAGCAGAACCTGGGTACATCCGAGGCCCAGTTCATGAGAACAAAGGGGCTCCCTGTGGGAAGGGAGACGAAAGGGAGGGCACAGATGGCCAGCAACCACCAACTGGGATTATAATGGGGAGCAACGCAGACGTTCAGCATGGAGGAGAGAGCAAAACACATCACAAAGGTGCGCACCAGAGCAAAGGTGCTCTGAGGGGCTCTGGACTCCCGTGAGGGTTTAAGAGCAGCGCTGCTGCTGCGAACATGGCGAGCCTGCCGCTTATGCCGATGGAGAGTGAGAGTCACGGAGCTGCTGCCTCGGGTGCGAGCACAGAAAATAGAATGTCAGGAAGCGTAAACAAGGCTGTGTACAATGAATCTACTATTTTGTGTAGCCTGATGGGCATTTCGAAAGGCGGAGTGTGATGGACGGGGCCCAGAGGCAGCTGCGGGAGGGCAGCTTCACCTGTGGGTTCTCTATTTGGTGCTTTGTCCCTTTTTTGAAATGCTATGGGTTGACCCCTGAGTGAACCCTAGGACGGAAGCTGATGGAGGGCTTGGTTGCGCGCGTGACTAAGCATGTGGCCCTCCTTTACTTTATTTTTTTTTTTGAGTTTCAATTTTTTTATTGTTTAAATTTAACAATGGTTATATTACATGTTTTCATCATCAGATCAGTTTAGATTAATACATATAGGTATATAAGATAGATCAAACAATTAAACATTAACCTTTCTAAATCAACATTACTTTTTTTTTTCTTTTCCCCTTTCTTTTCTTTGAAAGTTGACATATTGCACATTGTCCTCACAATCATTGTACAGAGTACAGTGTGTGGGCATGACCACCTCCCTATTGATGTTGCTTACAAAAAAAAAGGGAAAAGAATATACTTCTCTTTGGACTAAGAGGAAGCAGATATATATACAGTCAAATGTTTTGCAATTGCAGTGGGCCACCAGTGAAGCTTGTGATGTTGGAGGCCATTGAATCTAAGCCTCCTAAAGCTCATCTCACCAATCTAGCTCTGCATTCCATGCATTGTAATTAAGGATTTTTTTTTCTTGCTGGGTGGTCAAGGGCAAGTCGAAGCAAGACCTGTATAACAAAACATTCTTTTTTTTTTTGTATCTTCCAGGGTCAAATCCCCTCAGGATTAAGTTTCAGACCTTAGACAGTACTTTATACAACTGTTGTTAGTGTCAGCCTTCGGGATGAGTCACGGCCATTGCTTGGCCATTTTGCTTTCTGTGAAAGCCTGAGAGAATGTTTTTCTCTGG
>PVJA010045924.1:0-16326 GCA_004027025.1 Myocastor coypus | reverse complement strand
TGACAAGAGTGGGGGTATTTTCATCGTATTGCAAAGAAAGCAAGTGGTCAGTGAAAGACGACTGCATGGGCTGACTTAGTGGTACAGGAGGGAAGTGTAAAAGCCAACTATTAGCCCAGGAGGAAATGCACAGCGCGCTTCACACCAACGAAAGACTTACCAACCAGCCAAATCTCAAATGATGGCAAGGCAAAGAGTGAAGGGCAGTATTTTTTTTTTCTTTAACTACTTAAGAACATTTAGGAAACCAGAGAGCTTATCATTCATGACTTTGCTGATATTTGCCTTAGTTGCTCTTCTCTGGCTGCTAGGAGAAATGCCTGACACACAAGCTAAGGGAAGGGAAAGTTTATTCAGCTCACAGCTACTGGAGGTTTCAAGATACTATCCCTGCTCTACAGGGTCTGGAGGAGAGGCTGGGATGCTGCCATGGCCAGGACGATCCACTCCATCACTCCAAGAGAGGCCTCCAGGCGGGAGGCGCGGCGCGGGGAGGAGCAGGGGTATGCTGTCCGTTTAAGGGTTCCGCACTTCGCTGGTCCCGCCCCTCAAGCCCCGCCCTGGTCCTCTGGCCCTGCCCCTCCAGACGGTGCTTGACAGCCCTGTGTTTTACATTAGATTTTGGGGGACAACTAGATACAAAAGATAACACTTATTTAAATTGAATTTGATGTACCAGTGTTAGTGAATTATATTTTTTATTGATGCACGTTTCAGCTTGCATTACACCTTGGGGAAAACATCTGACAGTGTTTTGGTGATGCGTTAGCTGAAAGATCAGAGCTGGAATGCTCTGAACAGGCAGGATGTTCTGTTTGGGAGATGCTGGTCAGGAAGCAGAGGACCAGAAGGCTGAGAGCAATCCTGACAGTGCACATCTTGGGAGGTTTCTGCTTGGAAGGACTGCACTGGCTGCTGGACTCCGCACAGTGTGTATCAGGATTTGACAGAAAGTTTGTCTGCACTTTGCGCGTACGCAGAGGCTTTGATTAAGACTGAGATTAATGATGACAAGCTTACTAATGTGGCAGAGGAGATTGCAAGGGAGATAGATGCTGAGGCTGAGACAGAGCTGCTGTGGAGTTTTTGTCTCATCTGAAAGAAAGATTCGACATTGTTCAATCATTCATTATGAAAGTACTAGTAAAGAAAACTTTGAGACAGAGTAGCCTAATGAGGATCCCATGTATATATGTATCCTCTCTATAATGCTGAATTTAAAGTTGGCCATATTACTTTGATGCTTCTGCTCTGCCGACATATATGACAGGGACGTACAGACACAACAATGCTATTTTAATAAAGCTTAGCTGGTCCTGGTAACAAATGTATGTATATTATATATGCACTAACATCATACTTATGAAATTCTGCAAATCAGCACAATAACATCTAATAATCAGGATATTATCATATTTATCCTTTCTTAAAATTTGTGTTAGTGTGTAAGGAATGTTTGTTTCAAAAGACTGCCACGGTTTAGGAATCACATCCAGATGGTGCAGCGTTTTATGTTCTATTAACTAATGGAGTATTGCATCATTACTTTATGGAAACCCTTCTCTTGGTTATATTTCATATTGCCAAGAAAAAAATAACCTCTCACCTGACTTTCAAGGGTAGGTTTATTCAGCTCACAGGCTGTAGTAGACGCTTTCATCCATAATGAACTGGCTCCAAGGCAGGGTGGCACAGGACACAGGCTTCACAAAGGAGAGCAAGTTCATGGTGGGCAGAGGGTGGCCAGCAAAGCGACAGATGGCCATAGTTCTTTCTACCCCGTGTACCTTACCCAGCATACTTAAGGCAGGTAGAACTCTCACCCTTCATCCCAGAGCCCTTGACGTTGGCATTGCACTGCAAGTCAGTTCCAGCCAGGCTCACTCACTCTAGCTCCCGCCACCTCTGCAAAAGCCCCACCTCTCACCTCTCACTGCCTGAGCCTTTTCAAGACCTCTTATTACCAGCCATCCTATCACTGTACAGTCAACAACATGCAGTTTTCTCTTCTCTGTCTTTAACCTGAAAACAAAAAACCAAACTATGCTGACATCATTTTTCTTCCATTATCTATTAGTCAATCCTTTTAGTTCTGAATTTGCAATATAGCTTTCATTTATTTATTTATTTTTGCAGTACTAGAGGATTGAACTGATGACCTTGGGCTTGCAGGGCAGGCACTTATTTTACTGAGCCCACAATATAGATTTTAAATGAATAATCATTCTTAGAAGAAAATGAACTTTCCTAAATTGTCTTCAAGCACTCATGGCATTATCATTTGACTGCTAATTTCATATAATATTTTCATTTAATTATATTTAATTCCAACATTAAAATTTTATAAGAGGGCCAGCCAGATAGCTCAGTGGATAAAAGTGCTTGCTTAGGTAGACACAGGGACCAGAATTGAATTTCCAGCACCACAAGACATGTTGGCCCCACTGCGAGGGCTTGCTGAGACAGTGATTTAGGCTGAGGGTGATGGGCAGCCCCAGCACTTGGGAGGCTGGAAACAGGAGGATCACTACAAGTCTGATCTACACATGGAGAGCAGATAGCTCTGTGGCATAAGTGACTGCCTGTGAAATGCTAGGTCATGAGTTCAAACCCTGGTACCAAAAATAAAATGATCTATGCAGTGAGACCCTGGACACCCTGTAGTAAATACATTACAAAATCATAAGGTTTTATTTTATGGTTTTGTCAATTAAGTTTAAGGTGACTGGAGCTGGAGAGATAGCTTAGTAGGATAAGCGTTTGTCTGGCAAGCACAAGTGCCTGAATTCAATCCCCAGTTCTGCAAAAATAAATATGTAAAGAAAGAAAAATTAAAAAAAAAAAAAAAAAGTTCAAGGTGGTTTAATCCTGAAACTCCCATGCAGGAAAAAAAAAAAAAAAAAGGACAATCACAATGCAGATGGCATTTAAATGACTATTTGATGATAGTATACCAATTAAGAAATAAATTTATTTTTTATTTTATTTTATTTTATTTTTTTTGTCTTTTTGAGACAGGGTCTCACTATGCAGCTCAGGCTGGCCTTGAGCTCACTTTTGTAGCTCCAGCTGGTCTCGAACTTGCACCGATCCTCCTGCCTCAGCCTCCCGAGTGCTGGGATTACAGGCGTGCGCCACCATGCCCGGCTAAGAAATAAATTTAAATTAATTTCAATTTTGTAATTAAGCATTGAATGGATATTGACACACAATAGCATATACAAGAGTTATTGGTAAATTTTGCTTTGCTCAGTGTTAATTTTATGATAATTCTAACTTTTAGATTCCTTTTCTGTCTAAGACTACATTTTATTTCCTATATTTGGTACCAGGCACCACCCTTGTCATGGTCATTTTAATTTATTGTCCACTTTCAGACACATTGAAAGTTTCACTTTTTCCTGTCATGGTTTGTGTCTCGTTATACCCTCAAAGCCTCATGTAGCCATGGGGCCAACTTCTAGAGTTTGTCAATAACTCATGATCTTCCAGGATGATGGGTGTGGGTGCTGCTGGGATAAGGGGTGGCAGTGCTACTCCCAGCCTGAGGTGGATAGCCGGAATGCAGCTCAAGGGAGACAGACTTGCTCTCTGGTGCCATTGTTGCTGCTACTCATCCATTTTTTCTCTCTTGCTCTTCGCTGTCACCATGAATGGATACTCTCTGCCTTTGACTGGCTGCTTTGGAGCCAGCCAAGTGTGGACTAATGCCTCCAGCCACTGTGCGCTAAATGAACCTCTCCTTCTGTAATCATGAGGTTCAGGGATTTGTCCCAGGAACAAGAGAAGTGTAACTGAGACATTTTCCCACAGAAGTAAAGACCGATATAGGATTAAAAGGCCATTATGATTTTCTTAAAGAGCTAGAAAAAAATGCTCTATAAATGTCATTACCGATAACAGGTGTAAAATAAGACAAAATATTTAAGTTCATCCAGTGAAAAGTGTGGAAAAATGTTAAAAGTGAAGAAATCTGTAGTAATAGGTCACTTGAAATGACCAGTTGTACACACAAAAAGGAGATGGGAAGAAGAAGGAGAAGAAAGAACACATGTAAATACACAAATAAATAAAAACTTCAAAATCTAAGAAAAGTTTCCTGTCTTCTTTTATTGTTTTTTTTTTCTTGTTTCAGAACTTTTGTTTGTTTGTTTTATTTATTTTTATGGCTGGCTCACCCTGCCCTGAGGGCAGGGCTGGTGCAGCATGTGGTGCCAGGGATCGAACCGCGGTCCCTGCAGCCACCTAAGCTTTCCCCAGCAGGGGCTTGAGACCACTGAGCCATCCCGCTGGGCCCCTCTTCTTTTAATTTACCAATCAATAGTTTACAATAAGTTGATAAATTACACTGTTGCAAAGAACACTTACGATTACTATGTTTCTGGCCCTTCCTAATCTGTCCAAAGTTCATAGCTCGCTACTGCACGTTTTTAAGCACGTGATTATTTGATTTCAATAAGCATCTGCTTTCTTTGCTGATCATCCTAGAAATATGGAAGTATTACCACTTGCTCAGCATAAGCTAATGCCAAACCTGGAAGACACTGCGAACAAGAGAACTAACCATGGAAGTACAGAAAACGAGAGCCCTACGAAAAGAAGCAAAGTCATGTTTAAAGTCTGGTGCTGGTCCAGGCTCATCTTAAGACTGATGTTTCAGGACTGATTTTTTTGAATGCTTTTGTTACTAATAAGGTTTCTGTCTCCATAAGGCAGTGATTGAGACCCAACCAAGCTTTTTGATTTAATGGAGTGGAGAATTGCTCCTTGACTCAGCATAAACCAAGGACACACAAAGAGAGAAGCGGACATTGAAAGTGAATCTCTACTATCAGGCAGAATCCACTGCACCAACTGATCTGCAGTTGTTAAAATCAACCAAAAAGCAAAGCAAAAATAAGAACTTCAAGAACACAAAACATGACATCTCAAAGCACTCAAAGCTTTCCAAAATCTATATCCCAAAGGAATTTCAAAAGAAATATTACACAAACTGGTAAAACAATGAAGAGTTCAAAGTCCAGACCTTCCAAGATACGCAAAGGAATCAGTACAATTTCCATGCATCTCAGAGAAGATGAAGATCAGTGATGAAACTAATAAACTGAACAATAATATTAAGGAATACAGAAGTAACCAGCCTAAAGATTTCAGGAAGGTAATGCCGTAGAGATCCTTCTACTAAAGAATTAGAGACTATGAAAAGGAATCAAAAATAATTCTTGGGTGCAGTTGCATGTATGTCAGCAGGGTCACACAGGTGAAAGAGAGCAGGCAAGCCTCAAAAGCAGGACTTATGGAGTAGACCTTGCACTGGATGATAATTGGTACACAGAAGACACCACAAAACCTGGATTCAACAGCCGTTACACGACTCCAAACAATCTAACAAGTGGGTGCAGAAGACAATAGACGTATAACATAGATGCCCAATACATTTTGTAAGGACAATTCCAAATTGATGAAACATACCGGATATCCAAATTATTGATGAACTAGGGCTGATCAAATAGCTTAGTGGATTAAAGCACCTGCAAGCAGGCGCAGGCACCAAGGGTTCAATCTCCAGGTCTGCTGTGCTGGCCCCAGCCCTGGGGTGCGCTGAGATGGCGATTGAGAATGGATGTGGTTGCGTGTTCCTCTAATGGAATCTCACGGGAGACTGTAAATAGGCGGATCACTGGGAGTCCAGTCTAGTAGTGAGACCCTGTACACCCTGTAGATGGTTCACTAAAATACAAAAAAAAAAAAAAAAAAAAAGATGGATTTACAATGTAAAATACTGTGATCAATAAAGATTTTCTCCACACCAATGTAAATCAAAACCCCAGAAATTCAGCATGAAGAGAAACATAAAACATAGTATAAAAACTCAAATTATTAAAGCAAGAATATCAAACACTATAACTCAACACAGCCCTTAATGGCGAAAGAAGTTGGGAGTAAATGTTTTTGAGCCATAAAGGAAAACAATTCCCAGCCCATATTTCTATATGGTATATAATTCTCATTGAAATTTGGCAGAGAATAAATACTTTCCAAGACAAAAAGAATGTGGAGCCCCTCATGATCCAGTGCAGCACTGCAAAAAGTGGTCAGAACTCCTAGGCAGAGAAGACGAGGCCAAAATCATCAACATGTCCAAGGGAAGGAATATGTCTCAGTGAAATAGTAGGTAGAAGAGCATGAAGCAGAAAGGAGCTGACACAGGGTAAATAACGCAAGGACACAATTTAGCAAATGTATTTCAGTGATGCCACAGTAGTGTCCCCTCTGCAATCTAGAGGCTCAGGTTGGCACAGCGGATTCAACACCAAATGCCTTCTGTGTGCCGCCCTCAGGACCCGAAACCTGTCCACAAAATTTCACAGCCTGAAATGGAAAGGATGAAAACTGATATTCCATGCAAACGAATGTCGAAACAAAGCAAGACGGTGGGTGAGATCACTCGGGAGACGAGGGACCTGTGCAGGCAAGCCAGCGACAGAGGTTCGATCCCTGGCCTCACAGGCCACCAAACCGGTCGCAGTGGCACACACCTGCAATCCCAGTGCGGTGTAAGATGAAACCAGGAAGATAATTAGGAGCCTGAGCTGTGTAGTGAGAATCTGTGCCACATACATAAAAAAAAGACAAACAGAAAAACGAAGGGTGGCTGCTGTAAGAGACTACTGAGAATGGGGAGCTCAGCTGTGCCCATGCGCACGCGCAGACATTCCCTGTGACCGGACCCTGTGTTAATAATGCGCTGCCCCCGAAAAGGGAAACCTCTGACCATGTGACTAATGGGCCAGAAGCGCGGGTGACCTAGGGACGCACTAGCACTCACTAGAAGCCGGCGTGATGCCGTCTTGCGGGCCTCCACCCTTCAGTCCTTCAGTTGGGGGCATTTGAGCTTCGCTCCAAGAGCCAGTGTTAACTCTAAGTTATGATAGATAGTGTGTTAAACGGAGTGTGTTTACCAAAAACACTAAGTAATTTTTGAGCTTTTCCTAGTTGAAGGAAACCTACTGTAAGAAGATGAACGTCAAGAAAGCATTTACTATGGAATAAACAGTCTTTTCTGCATGTAGTTTAGTAAAAATTCATTTTATTCTTGTAACATTGTTACATGGTAAGCAATTTTAGTATAAATATATATATAATTTATATTTTATTATATAATATATATACACATATATGTCTTGGAATTTATTTATATTGATTATTCATAATCATAAAACAAAGATTGTAAGCTGACTAAAATATAAAATTAAATCAAACATGAAGAGAATAATTCAGTCACCTAAAATGGAACTGATTCATAGACTGTGAAAGCATTATAATGCAGCTTAAAATGCTGCCAAAAATCACATTGGATTAATTAAGGTAACCCTTGCTAAAGCATAGTTAGCAAGGTTTCAGATGAAATCAGATTTTTCCTAATATTTAAGAACATCAAATGTAAGGAAATTTAAAACCGTTAATAACCTTTTCACTCAGTTACCCCATGCTGGTTTAATACAGATATATTATTCAGAATCATTAATATAGTTAGCATTCAGGTAGTGTGTACAAGTGAATAGATCAAATGCTGCTTCAAATATTAATAAATGTGTGTAAATATATAACACTGAGAATATTCACTAGCATCCAGAGATGCTTAACGGAATATTTTATACTCATTTCACAATATCAGAAAACCAAGCAGCATCTCTATTTCATGCATGTGCTTCCCATTAGCTGAGCTCAGTGGCTGTCAACGAGCAGAACTGTCGTGTACACCTTGCATAATTCCCGGCATTCACTCTGTCTAAGAGACCCACACACATCTCTTCCACAGTCATTTTCTTTAGCAACAATAGGATGCTATTATTTTATTCAATAAATTTATCCTTAGATAATATTTATATCTGTTTCCTTGCCACAAGCAGTTCATTCTTTACAGTGGTGTTTCCTTGGAGAAGTAATTTTCAGATGGAGAAAATTCTCAGTGGTCATCTAGGACTTTTAGGTAAATATGGCAGGGGGCCAACAACACACAGGTGTTTCCATGGCATTAGCAAAGCAAACATTGCAATCCACCTCCCACAGAGAGCCGGTGCCATGCATATGGGTCTCATTGCTGGCGGTTTTCTTCTACAGAGGTGCGTCTCAGTTGGTGGAGATTTCTTTTCCAACATTTTTGGAAATCACTTGCAAGATTCATATTTATCATATGTTTGGTAGTTTTAGTGTGAATTTTGAATTGCAAAATATATTGTAACACGGTGCCTAGCAAATGTTTCTCTTTCTTTTGTATCAAGTTCTGAGTGTGTAAGCTGGAGTTCACACACCCAGAAAGAGGTCGAAGCTCTTCTTTAAAAGTAGCCTAGTCCAGTGATTGTGCCCACAGTGCTGGATTAGTTTTAATGAATCCTGTAGCTGTGTTGTGATATTTAACATATTCCATCAATATCTTGTGGCCAAAGAAATTGTCTCTTTGTAGAAGGCCAGAGGCAAAAAGAAAGCAAAAGGAAAGTTTTGAATCAAAATCTAGTGCCACTCAACCACAGTCACGGAAATGCCAGCAAATCTTTTCTTTCTGTGGACAATGATAGGCACAGGAAGTATTCCTTGCTTTTGATAATGAAATTCTCTCCCATTTGGTTCAAAAGTGATTTATTTCCATTGCTTGTAAGCATGTACTAATAAAAATACATAACTAAAACTGAAAAAGGAGAAAGCAACAGCACACACCACTTTTGCGTACTCATTGCAGGCCATTTGCCTCCACCAGATCTGGGGATTGCTTCCTCTCCGTATCTCGGAATCACCATCTCTCTGGTTTAGGTAAGTAGCTTCACTGCAGCCTTCTGTACAGTTATACTCACTTGAACGCACGGGTCCTTGTTCAAGACTGTTGAAACTTCAGCAGTTTTACCACCGGAGTATCAAAATTTTTCAAAAATATTTTGTGCACAAAGCCTACTGAACTGCTGAAAATTTAAATCTACAAATTGACTTTTTTATTGACTTTAAGGAGAAAAAGATAAAATGGAACAGAGATAGTTTCAAGACAGTTTAGTAGGACAATTATAATAATTAATATATTGCATATTATTGTCTTCATAGTAGTTATTCAGAGAACAAGAGGCAGATATATCTTGTCTGAACACTATTAGTACAAACATTACTTCTCAGTGAACCAAGAGAACGTAGCTGTGTATCTATCCTAACAATTTTGTGTGTGTATCTATATATTTATATATCTATGTCTATCCACGTACACATTTTATTTATAGTTTTGTCAGAGATGGGTGTTTCCTTGCAGCTAAAGGAGCTGTGTTTGGAGAAATTTTTAAAGGACCTTTGCATACTTGATGACAGTCCAAAGGCTGTAGGCACGTGAATACAGTAAAATAATCCAACGTAGTGCAATTGTCCATAATCGTAGTGAGCTATTAGCACAACTGGCAGTTCAGCGAAGTTGTTGACTTCAGCCTTTTGCAGCTTAGCATATTAATATGGCATTACTTTATATACCTCATGGTTATGCTTTTCTGCTGGGTGGTTCAGAACAAGTAAAAGCAAGATGCTTAAAACTACAAATGTAACTTTGGCATCTCACAAGGTCATTTAAATCCCCTCAGGATTTACCCTGGAACCGTGTACAGCACCACATAGATCTTTTGCCAGCCATCTGAATGAGTCAGTATCATCATTTGACCAATTGCTATTTGAGAAAGCCTGATAGAATATTTTCTCTCTAGGTGACTCTTATGAGACACACTATACAGTACTGATCACTTTCCTCGGTGGCCCCATAATCTCCTTGAGCAGAAAATTGGAGACACCACTAAGTTACAGTACATCACGGCAGCGGTTCTTTTATGTCCTGAGTCAGTCAATATCCATGGTTGCTTGAAAATAGCAGTTCCATTTTATGTCTAAGACATTTGATATTCAGACAGATAGTGGTGTTAAACTTAACTGCTTCTGTTACAGTATAATACTATCATTAAGCTTCTCTTCTGGATGCTTAACAATGAAAGTTTCCAGACCAAAAAGTAGAGAGGTAGATATGTTAAAAAGATAGCCAATATTTTGGTCCTAGACCTTCAATGTCAGTGTTCTCTCATTTCAAGGACAAATACCTGACCCGAAAGCTTAGAGAAGGAAAGGTTTATTTAGCTCACAGTTACAGGAGGTTTCATGGTTTAATGCAGTCTCAATTATTTAACAAGATATCGAGACACTGCCATTCCATGGTACATGATCTGGAAGAGACTGGGACACTGTCCTGTCCAGGATGATGTGTTCTATAGCTCCAAACGAGGCTACAGGGTGCAGGGGAGTCGCATGCTGTCAGTTTAAGGGTTTGCCCCTTGCTGGCCTGGTCCTATGGCTCTGCCCCTCCAGCTGCCTGCTTGAAAGCTCCATGAGTTCGATGAGGCTTTGAGGGGTACAACTATATACAAACTATGACACACCTCCTCTACTTGCCCATTGGCAGATAACTCAGAAAGCATGAGCAACAATACCTCGGACTTCATTCTCCTGGGCCTGTTGAGGCACACAAGGCTCCACGTATTTTTATTCACATTGATGCTGAACGCAGCCACCGCCTCCCTCCTCGGCAATGCGCTCATGGTTCTCCTCATCCACCAGGACCCCCGGCTGCACACACCCATGTACTTCCTGCTGGGCCAGCTCTCGCTCATGGACCTCATGCTGGTCTGCACCACTGTGCCCAAGATGGCGCATGGCTACTTGACAGGAAGGAAGTCCATCTCCCCAGCCGGCTGTGGGCTGCAGATCTTTGTCTCGCTCACCCTGGGTGGTGGGGAGTCCTTCCTCCTGGCAGCCATGTCCTACGACCGCTACGTGGCTGTGTGTCACCCACTGCGATATGCCACCCTCATGAGCTGGCAGATGTGTCTGAGAATGACCTTGGGGTCCTGGATTCTGGGGGCAGCTGATGGGGCCATGCAGGCTGCTGCTACCCTGAGCTTTACCTATTGTGGTGAGCACAACATTGATCACTTCTTCTGTGAGGCCCCAGTGCTCCTGCGTTTGGCGTGCACTGACACATCAGTCTTTGAGAATGTCATGTACATCTGCTGCGTGCTGATGCTCCTCATCCCCTCGTCCCTCATCCTGACTTCCTACGGCCTCATCCTCGCAGCTGTTCTACGTATGCATTCCACCGAGGCCCGCAAGAAGGCCTTTGCCACCTGCTCCTCCCACTTGGCTGTGGTCGCTCTCTTCTATGGGGCTGCCTTGTTTATCTACATGAGACCCAAATCCTACAGGTCATCTAATCATGATAAGGTGGTGTCAGCCTTCTATACCATCGTCACCCCTATGGTGAACCCCATGATCTACTCTCTGAAGAACAGTGAGGTCCAGGGAGCTTTCAAAAGGTGGCTGGTAAAACAAGGTAACCTAAGACATCAAAAAATTTAATTCCACTCTTCAGTATGAGGATAAATTCTTCACTCTATTAACTTTCTAAGGATATTGTAATTTCCCTACATTAGTATTGTGTGAAAAGAGATAAACTTATGTATACATGCCCTAAGAAGTATTTAAGAATTAAGTAAACCAGTTGCATTTTTGATATTACATTTTTGAGATTGTTTTCATTTGTGATGATTTCTTCAGGCAGTTTCTGCGTACAGTAAAAATACAGAGAATTTAATGTACTATGACTGATGCCATCGACTACTTGATAGATTACAAAGTAAGGTCATGAATAAAGTAACTATTGTTCACAGTGCCACACAGAATGAAAATGCTAATAGGTGACCTCAGAATTTTCTCTAACCTAGCATACATTTTGTGTCATGTAATTTCTTGTTAATGTTGCTTCCTGCTTGAACACTGTACAAATTTTTAAGATTTATGCATACCAACTCTGGAAAAGATAAGCAAGCTCAATTCTTTTTCTGCAATTTGAAACACCAACAGTGTGCCAGTAAGATGGAAACTAACCTGTTTGTATCTCTACACTTCAAAAACTCTATTCCTTTGAATTGGCAATATCTGTTGAAGTTCCCTCAGGAGTCTGAGAGGAGACTGAGACTCTGGTGGTGCCTGCATCCTGGGAGGGCGGTGATGTTGTTTTCAGAGTGCAGAGCTACATTTAGATTTCCTTTCAGGCAACGGAGCAGGAATGTGTGCTCCTGGCCTCAAGAGTGGAAACACTCCCTCTGAGAGTCACCTACATCTACACTGAGGGTCAGCCACCCTTTGGCCAGGAGACAGTGTGCCCAGATCACTGACACAGCCTCAGTGGTCCCCAGGGCACAGTGATCGTCCTTTGTCCAGGCAGGACTCTTCCTCCTCTTTCTACAGTCAGGAAATTCTCTCTCCTATGCCCCACGTGATTCAAGAGATCCACAACCCTGAACTAATAGATAGGCAGTGAACTCGAGGGAAAAATGGTAAACATTGGCACCAGCACACAGCCCTTCATTCAGGAAACCACAGGCCATGCAGGGACTAAATATGAGGTCGCCTGGGCCCATGAAAAGCACCACCCTTTGTGACACAGGACGTCCTGAGCAGGGCCAGTGGAATCTCTTTGCTGACCCACTTCAGTAGGGAAACTACTCTCCTCATGCAAGGAATTTGGAGAAGTCCTCTCTGGGTCACAGGACCAGAACCTAGGCTTCTGTCCCTCCACAGGTTTCCTGCACGGCCTGGGTACCTGCTGTGGGCTTTCCTCAGGTGAATGGAGGCTGGATTTCTGCCAACATAGAAGCCACCCCAGGACTCATGGAGAACTTTCCTTGGCTCTGTTGCAGAAGGCTGGAGCTGAGCTAATGCCATAAGCAGGGGTCTTGCAGTCTCCAGGGAGCCCACTGAGGAAGCCAAGTCCATAGAGAACAGCGTCAGTGCCCCATCATGGGTTATGCCTGAACACAAGCAGCAAGAATATTCGGAAATTCTAATATTGGACAATCAAAAGCATGTTAGGCACTAAGAGTGACTGCAAAGAGGCAGGTGTGTGACCTCTCAGACAAGTCCTGTAAATAGCTGTCTGAGGGAGCTCAAGGAGCTTCCAGGGAACAGAGCGAGGCAGGAATTTTCTGCATACATTCAACACAGAAGTTGGGCTATCTATAAAACTACTTTGTCTTAGTTCCGTGAGAAAGAATATCTGTACTAAACGTGTTCAGAAAAGTTATCATGTCTGCATCTTGTACTCTGAACAACTACTGTGAAGACAACAGCATGCATTGTAGTCATCACTGTGGCTGCCCTACTGACCTGTATTGAAGTGGTCCCCTTGCTATTTCTTCCTCATGAAAATCAATAAAATTTAAAAAATCATCTTATATAAAAATTTAAAAACTGACATAAAAAATTCTTTACTGTACAAAAAATGGAAGTTGTAATAAGAAGAGTAAACCAAGTGCAGTGCTCACCAGTGTCGGAAATGAAAGCTGCACTGCGGAGCATCAGGTGGCATTCTCAACTAACAGGAGAAAGAATTTGGGGGCCCCCAGGTAGGCAGGTTTTAACCAGGAGGCATAGAACCTAAAGCTAGAATAGTACGCTGACCCGTAAGAGGCCTAAATCAACAGCTTCCAACCTTACCAGTTTTGCCAGCAACCCACTGTGATTATGGAATACTGGACTGTGTATACAACTAATTTCTTTTAGCTCAATGAGAAGAAAATTTTTTGCACCAATAATGATTAGAAAAATTATCATGTCTACACCCTGGACTCTGTATGAGTACTACGAAACAACAATATGCATTGTATCCATTATTGTGAATGTACTACTAACATGTTTTGAGACTGCCGCATTGTTATTTCTTATTAAAAATAGTAAAAGATAAAAACTAAACTAAGATAATCAAATTTTAATAAAGAGAAAAAGGAAGGATAGCTAACAGGACACAGGGACGTACAATAGAACTTTTGGAAGTGGAGCAGACTCCAAGGGATGAGGAAAGGGAGGAGGGCTGAGGCAGAGGAGGCTAGAGGGCAGCGCAAGGCACCAGGAGGCGTCCTGCCCACGTAACATGCCAGCCTTAAGATGGCCATGCTCCAGACCTGCAGTGAGGAAAATAATAACACATTTACAGGCCAGTTTTCTTGCAGCTAAAAAAATGACCACCATAATAAGACCACCGGAGTTGTAGACTATGGCAGATGTTGTGGACCCAACCAATTTCTTGCCATCGGCTGTAACACAGAACCTGGAAGGTGTTCAGCAGTGAGCTGGCAACTGTTCTGTTCGTTGCTCTCACTGTACGCAAGAGGGGTACAGTGTCCTGGGTTGAAAGTGTTTTGTCTTCTTCTCGGGGAGACGTCATATCCCAACATGCTACCAGAAAATAGAAAGAATTAACACAACTCACACGCTAGGGGCCACATGTTCACTTGTTTCTCTTTGAAAACACTCTGTAAACAGAATGCTGATTTTGTTTTCCAAATTTGATATCCAGTATTTTTAAGCATCATTTTATACCATACCAAATACTCTGCCCACTATGTGAGATACTTTATTTTTTTTATTTATTTATGTATGTATGTATGTATGTATTTATTTATTTATTTATTATTATTATTATTTTTTGTCTTTTTGAGACAGGGTCTCGCTATGCAGTTCAGGCTGACCTTGAGCTCACTTTTGTAGCCCAGGCTGGTCCTGAACTCGCACCAATCCTCCTGCCTCAGCCTCCCGAGTGCTGGGATTACAGGCGTAAGCCACCACACCCAGCGTTGAGATACTTTAAATATGAGTGTTTTTACATTGTATGATACTTGCAACATTTACCGATACTATGATGGCAAGTGACATTTGCTCCCTTTGTAGCAGATGACTCCGCAGCCGTGCACTCAAGGTCACTCCGGAGAATTTCTGCGCATCTCATCATGTTCTTTCCCCGTAAGGACAGTGGTGGTGGGACAGCCGCAAGCTGGTTGCTTGACAAGCATTTCAAAGTGATGAGGCAGACGCTATATTCTAGAAGAGGATCTGAATCAGACTTACAAAGGGGAATGTAGTTTGTATTTTTGCTCCATATTTCTACACCAGCTGAAATATATCTGATTTTGCCTGTAGTCATTTTGTAAGACTAATACGCATTGGAATATTTTAATCTTAATTTTATACAAGGAAGAGAAACAAAACTTACAGAACCTATGGAAACATATCAAATGATCAGGGTGCATTTGACATTTCAATCATTACCATGTATTTCAAATATTCAAATAATACAGACTATTTAAATTCAAGATAAACCAGGAAGTGGCACAATGTGTGAACAATAAAAGAAGGCCTGGGGAGATTGCTGGGTGGCATAAGTGCCTGCTTTGCAAGCACAAATTCCTGAGTTCCATCTCTGCTACCACATAAAAACAAAACAAACAAATGAATAATAATAACAGAAAATATTTGAAACGTGGAGAAACGTGAATACTGCAGAGTGAGGTCAAGGTCACCAATTCTTCAGCTCATGAAGCTCAACTGCATTCTAAAAAATTAGAACTGGAAATCCCATTCAACCCAGCTATCCCCTTAATGGGAATTTTCCCAGAGGAACTGAAAACATCATACCATAGCAGTATCTGTCACCTATGTTTATAGCAGTTCAATTTGTAATAGCCAAACCTTGGAAACAACCAAAATGCCCCTCATTTGAAGAATGGTTGAAAAAGTTGTGATGTTTTTATACAATGGAATATTACTCAGCTATAAAGAATGATAAGCTGGAAGACTTCACATATAAATGGATGTATATTGAACTTATACTCATAAGTGAAAGAAACCAGACCTACATGTGTCAATATCGGATAGTCTCCCCAGTGTAAGAACTGTAAAGAAGAAATAAAAACTTAAGGGCATAACACAGCTGAATGTGTTATGGATTAAACAATGAAGTGACTAGAAGCAGAAAACAGAGAAAACATAGCAGGAGCAAAACCATGCATTTATGTACACAGGATGAATCAGATATTGGTCCTAAGAACCTTCAGAAGTTTTATTACATTGATCATAGCACCATGCCACACTAAAACTGTGCTTGGAATGCCTGTCCTTCTGGTCTATTAGATGTGCACTGCTTCTAATGTAAACTCAGTTGCTGTTATACTCTCTCTCTCAAGTAAATGGTTGGTTAAGAGAAAAAGAAAAAAGGGTATTAATAGAGAGTAAGAGATTGGGCAAAATGCCACAGGCTTGACAGGCTACAATTCTGTATACCTTCGGATTTCTAAATGTCTGCATAAAAATGTGTAGACAGTTATTAGAATATCAGTGATTGATGGAAAATATCAGTTTCAAGCTAAGTCAAAGTGTTTGATACTCAGAAACCCAGTGATGTTAAGCTCAATTACCTATGTT
>PVJA010045923.1:0-15370 GCA_004027025.1 Myocastor coypus | reverse complement strand
TTTTTTTTTTTTTTTTTTTTTTTTTTTTTCAGTACCAGAGATTGAACTCAGGACCTTGTTGTTGCCAGGCAGGCGCTTAGTCTACTGAGCTATCTCCCCGGTCCACTGGCAAGTGATTTCTAAATGGAGCTACCTAATAACCCCAGAGACCACATCTGGTTGGTCTGAATTTGATCCTTCACTCTTGGGAGGCTGGCTGCCCTTACACAGGACGCAGAGTGGTGGCTGGTGACTACAGAAACCCAACCTGGGGTGGCCAACCTGTGTCCACTAATCCACTGTTCATCAGCACCACTGAGCACCAGGCCCTGCTGCGGTGTGGTGTTGGGGTACAGACACAAGCCCAGCAGGCCAATTCTCATCCATGAGGAACTTGAGCAGACAGCAGTCAAACAAAACCCAAATACAGAATAAATGGAGGTAAAGACAAAATAGAAAAGAATATTGTCTAAGCACACAGTTGGGACTCAGTGTCATACCTGGGAGGTCGGAGACTTTGAGGATAATAAAATAGGATCTATTTCTTCCAGCTTCTTACTTTGAAATTTTCAAAGCTATAGCAAAGTTGGAAGTTTATCATAAAGAATGCTTTTCACTTCTTAGCCAGGTTTGCTAGTTGTTAGTACTTCTCACATTTTATCTCTGCAGTTATTTCCTGCATCACTTGAAAGTTCGAAACGCTGTCTCTTCACTCCTAAATGCTTCAATATGCGTGTTCTAAGAACAAGGACACTTGCCATAACTGTAATGTCCTGCCGAATAAGTTTACAATAAATATGTAATGCATAAATAAGTAAATAAACACATGAATAGCCTACCTGTTATTGACTGAACTATGTCCTCACAAGCTAATATATTCAAGTCCCCAGCACCTCAGAATGTTGCTATTTTTGGAGGTAAGGCTTTTAATAGATATCATCAGGAGAAAATGAGATCATATGTTTTGGTCTTAATCCAATATTACTGGTGTGCTTATAAGAAGAAAGTAGGACACAAATAGGGAGGGAAAACCACATGGAGGCTCAGGGGGAAGGACCAGGGAAAGAGGCCTCACAAGAAACCAAGCCTGCTGATGTCTTGATTGTAGACTTCTGCCCTCTACAATGATGAAAAATGCATTCTATTGTGCAGGCCTTCCACTGCATGCTATTTTGTCATGGTAGCCCTAGCAGATTAATCCAGAGACCACAGTCAAATTTCTCTAATTGTCCCAACAATATTTTTCTACTATTGTCTTTTTTTTTAAAGAATTTTTTATTTTATTTATTTGTTTTTTTCTTGTTTAAGAATCTTTGTTTGTTTATTCACTCATTTTTATGGCCGACTCAGCCCGCCCCAAGGGCAGGGCTGGTGCAGCATGTGGTGCCGGGGATCGAACCGTGGTCCCTGAAGCCACCTAAGCTTTCCCAAGCAGGCGCTTTAGACCCTGAGCCATCCCACCGGGCCCCTCTACTATTGTCTTAAAGTCCTAGAACTACTCTTTTCTAGGGTCTGGTACGGCATGGTTCCTGGAGCCTGGGTCCCTGTGCCTACCTAAGCAGGCGATTTAATCTGCTGTGCTATCTGGCAGGCCCTTCTTCTCTGACTTTTATGGGTTGCCACACTCACCTTGGGTTTGAGAAACTGTGAAGGGGTCTATGCTGGCTTTGGGAGCACAGCTGAGTGAGCTCAGGGTGGGAGGGAGAAGGAATTTAAGATCAGCAAGGGTCAACTGAGGTCAAGTATAGAGATGATGAAGGCCAAGTTAAGGTGCCTGGGTTTTTGTGGAGGGCAGAGAGGGGTTGTTGTTATGTTACCAAGGCTTTGATAATCTCAGCAGAGCTCTACACACTACAAGCATGGATTCAGGGCCACACTTGTGATCAGAAAGCCCAGAGGGTTCTGATACCCTGACCAAATCACACAGACTGGTGAGACTATAACTGGAGCTGGGGACTCCTGATTCCCAGGTGTCATCTACAGGCAGGATGGTGAGACTTTATGCAGTGAGCCTAGCTAGACACACCCTTGGAAGGGGATGGCCTGGGTTCACTAGTTTCTAAGACACACACACACACACACACACACACACACACATATCTAGATTCTTCTTCAGAGAGCCAGTACTAGGCTAATAATAGACTAAACCATAGCCAACAACCTGAGGGAGAAGAAACAATCCCATAGCCATTGGCCCTAAAAAAGGACATGAGTCTCTCAAGTGCCTGGATGTCCCTGTTGGTTCAGACCCTGTTGGTAAGGCCAGAGACTTATATGAGAGCAACAGACAGCCCAGATGTTCAGGCCTGTACAGAGGGAAAGGTTGGTGTCAGAGACAAACCAGCTGCGCCTCAGTGCTTCACAGCCAGCCCAGACACACAGGGCAGACACTGACTGAGCTGCTACAGACCAGACGTGGCACCATCAGAGTCTGTGATGGCCCTACCAAGAGAGCAGACCACAGGGATGGAGACCATCAGGCTTGGATCACCTCCCTGAGTGGCTGCCCCTGTCCCCACCAAAACCAAGCCACTCAGCTATGAATTCCCCTGTCCCTATCCCACACTCTTTCTTGGACAGCAGGTACTACAGCATAGCCACTTACAGCGTAGTCCACTACCAGAACTTATGGAGGGGACAAGGTCCCAGAAACCACGAGTTGCAGGGTTTCATAAGACCTAGTCCCAGATATGAAGAAAACTTCATCATGAAGTTGCTAAAGGAGAAGTCAATTGTCATCATGCTTTGCGGGGCGAGCTTATAGGGGAGAAAAGATAAGTGATAAGTAATTTTGAACCAGTACCTGGTTCAAAGGAAGAGTTATATAAGTATGAAATAAGGTACACAGGAGAAAAGAGGGAAGGGAGAAAGGATGGAAAGAAAGAGGGGGAAAGAAGGAGGAACAGAACGAGGGTAGAGAACTAGTAGATGACAATGACCTTATTGCTGTTTCTTGCAGTCCTTTGATGTCAGTAGGAAATGCCCTACGTTTTGAAATAAAAAGGAAACATGAGGCTGCATCTTAAAGCATAGAGCCACAGTCAGGACCGTCCACAGCCTCATTCACCTGAGGAGGCCCTCACCTTCACACCACAACCTCCCCAAATTCCACCTAGGTCTAGAGCACTCAAAGTCACCCCTACACTCACACAGGCATGGGAAGGGCCACTGTGCCCATAACCACACCATCCTTAGCTCACACTCACAGCCACACCCCCAGTGTGGCAGACACACAGCACAGAGCACAAGCCAAGCCATACATGCAAGGACTCTAGGACCAGAAAAGCCACGTTCACAGCCACTTCTCTTTCCACCCAGAATCCCAGTTTGTCCAAATTCTCACCCAAAAGTAGTAGCTGGGACTACACAGGCTGGGAAGGGGCCATATGTCTGTCCAGGTCTAGAGAGACAGGTGGTAGGAACCAAGCCTGAGGTCTATGCGATGCGTATAACTACCTTCCACCAAAGGGTCTTTGTCCCATGCCCTAAGGTGAAAGGAGTTGGAAAGAAAGAAACAGGTAGAGAGAAAAAGGGAGAGGACACCCCCTGCCCATCTGCCTCTCTGGGTAATGACCAGAGACACTTCCTTGTTCTACACTCCTCAGAGAAGGTCAAAAATAGTCATAAACACTATCACACACTTAAAATACCTTATTGCTATGGCTGTCTTGAATTATAAGCATGTACTTTTGACCCATATTCCCATTTTACGCAATTTGACTTATTTGTAATGTCCCAACTTCTGTGTACACTTGGCTAAGACAAAAATGGTCTATGTTCCTGTTCATGGAAAGGTCATTTCACCTCCTCATGTCTCAGGTCCTCATCTCTGAATGGAGGAGACACCTTAGGCCACACAGGAGACCCCGTTCAGCTCTGCTGCTTTATGTTTCTACCAACTGAGGCCAATCGTGTCCAATAGAAACACAATGTGAGCCAGGTGTATAATTTAAAATTGTCCTAGTGACCACATTAAAAACACTAAAAAGAATAGATAAAATATAATTTGACCAATATATTTTATGCAATTTTTACCCACATTTCAAATGTTCCACACTGCAGCCTGTGGCTGCCATATTGGACAGCTGTGCTGGCAGCATGACAGTATACATGGCGTCCCATGGGTGGTGTCCTTCTACCCTCTGCTCACAGCTGCCTGAGCATTCGACTAACTGCTCATAGATGCTGTGGGAAGGTGCACAGACAGCTCCCGCCATGCCAATTCACTCTTCACATGCCAAGGAAGCAGAGAAGGGGCCGACTCACCTCGCCCATGGAAACCATCTCCAGCTCCTTTCCACGGAGCTGCTGCCAACATTTCCGCAGGCAGAGGCCACGTTTCCAGCTCAGACACAAAGGCACGCAAAGGCACAGGCAGGAGACGGAGCTTCCTCTCCCTGCTGAAAGGAATGCCCTCTGGGCAGCCAGCCCTGCTGCAGCTCAGACTCTACGTGTCACTTCGGGGAGCTGAGTTTTACTAGCACAGATCAGACGCAGAGTCATGGGCCAGGAGAGAGGAAGTCCAGGGGATGGTGGGCAAAGAATTAGCAAAAACTGAAGAAAAGGGTACCTCTCTTCAAATCCAGGGAGAGTTTCTGGATTTGAGAAAGGCTACCTGAAACCTCAGAGCCCTAACTGAGAGGCTTCAAAGGCTATCCCCAGGATAACTCTTTTAATTTTGCTACAGAAAAGATAAAACTGGCAAAGTGTTCACACAGTGTTATTCTCTTTATGGAAAAAAAAAATTGAAACTCAAGTAACCTGTCCAAGGTTACTATAATGCTACCAGACTGAAAATTAAACTCAAGTCTGACTCCAAAGGTTATAGCCTTTCTAATAATACTACTTAATAATAAGTGATGTATCTACCATCCTATCATGTTCTTTATAAAACTGAACTTATTTTATTGTAAGTGATTGGGAAATACAATCTCATGGTCATTTTATGAACAAGGAAAGCCAAGAAAGGTTACATAACTTGCACAAGAAACTTATAAGTGATAGAGCAGAGATTGAACCTATCTTAAACTCACTTGCTCAGCAATGACAAAATATCTCTTGGTCCACCTCAGAGCTCATGCAGCCGGGATGGCCTGCAGCCCACCGACAGCAGTGCACCCTAACTGTATGCATCTTGAGCGTGCCCACAGCCTTGCTTGGGTACTAAGAGCTGCCAGAACATAACATCTTTGATACACTGGTCTCCGAGAAGAGCCAGGGATTGTTCATTGGCATAGACATCTGCCAGGCAAGCACAAAGTCTGGAATTTGATCCCAAATACCAAAAAAAGCAAGCAAGCAAGCAAGCAAGAAAGAAAGAAAGAAAGAAAGAAAAAGAAAGAAAGAACGAAAAAAGAAAGCAAGAAAGAAAGAAAATCTAGTCTCCTGGAGCTGCTGTAACAAGGTCTGCAAAGTAGGCAGTTTAAAATAACAGAAATGTGTTCTCTCTTAGTCTCACAGACTAGAAGCTCATGCGAAGCAGCCAGTAGGGCCACACTCTGAAAGCTGCAGAGAGCTGCTCTGTCCTCGGCTCTTCCTAACTTTTCATAAATCCTGGTAATCTGTGGTGTTCTTTGGCTTGTGGCAGGCAGCATCATGGCATCGTGAAGCCATCATTCCCCTGTGTGTCTACCTTTGCATGCGTTCACGTCTTTGAAGGACACCAGTGCCGTTCGATTGGTGGCCCACCTTAGCTATTTCCACCTACAAGAAGCTTCTTTCCAAATAAGGTCATGCCGTTTCTGTATCTCACTTTCCCCATTTCTTCACTGGAACTTCCCGACCTCACCTCCCAAAGAATCCACCTGTCTCCAGGTTTTGGGTTGTTGTTTCATTTTTCTCTTTTTGGGGGAAGAAATTCAAATGTACAAGTTACAGGTGAAAAGAAAATGAAGCTCAGACCTGAAGCCTGTTCTGTATGCCCTGTCTTGTTTCAGGCAGCCAGTGGTCTCTGCAAAGCCCATATGATGATGGCTTTCTCCTCGTGCTGAATTAAATATATTGATGTTGGCCTGCAGCCACTCTATTTGACCTTTCAGGAAGAGTTGACTATTGATTGACTGATTGCCTTTTTGAGACAGGTTCTCATTACGCAGTTCAGGCTGCCCTTGAGCTCACTTTGGTAGCCCATGCTAGTCCTGAACTCACACCTATCCTCCAGCCTCAGCCTCCCAAAGAAAGGGTTGATTTTAGAAAAGTGAGATACTTAAGAGCCAGCCAAATAGCTCAGCAGATGAAAGCACCTGCAAGCAGGCACAGGGGTCACAGTTTCAATCTCAGGACATACCATGCTGGCCCCACCACCAGGGCTTGCTGAGATGACTGAGGGTGAATGTGGTGGTGCACACCTGTAAATCCAGCTCTTGGCAGGCCGTAAACAGGTGGCTCCCTAGAATCTGATCTAGTAGTGAGACCCTGAACACCCTATAGACCCTTCCCTAAAATAATTTTTTTAAAAAGTGAGATACATATCTAAAGATGGTGGTAGATCTGTGGCATTATGTAGAATGATTTTGCTAAATGTATAAGCAATATTGAAGATTTTATCAAGAAATATTCCATAGGGCCAGCCAGATAGCTCAGTGGATTAAAGCATTTGCTTAGACAGAGCTCAGTGGCTGGGATTTGATTCCCAGCATTCTGTGCCAGCCCCGCCCCCAGGGTGCACTGAGATGGAGATTGAAACTGGGTGTGGTAGTATACGCCTACAGTCCCAGAGCCTGGGAAGCCGAAAATAGGAGAATCACTGAGTCCAATCTGTATGGTGAAATCCTATAGGCCTTGTCTAAATATAATAATAATAATAATAATAATAACAATAATGATAAATATATATTTCACAAAGAAATTAATTTTACTAACAAGAGAGAAAATATGTAGTAAGAGTGGATATAAGTGGTAATTTAGGGATTTTATCTACTGTATCCATCACTTTTGTGGCTTTGCTCACAATGGTTTCACTCATCACCTAGCTCAACATGTCTTAAAATGCATCCTTCAACATACTGTTAAAAACAATTTCTGTGGCCCAGTTGAAATGGATATATATTGATTGTTATTTACTTTTGAATATATACAGTCCCTATTAAAATATTAAAGATTTTAAATCTTGTTGAAATAAAATTCACCTTCACACTGCTCTCTAAGCTTACTTTTTTTTCCTAAAGCAATGCTTTTTTTTTTTTTTTTTGCAGTACTGGGGTTCAAACTCAGGACCTTGTACTTGCCAGACAGGCACTTGTGCCTCGGACCTATCTCCCCAACCCCTGCAAGCTTACTTTGCCATGAAACCTTTTCCTCATGTAATATCTACTCAGTATCCCACACAACTGGGATTCTATAGGATCTACTTTGGAAAACTCCAATCTATTTATATTTAACCTATATATGCTCAAAAGTGGCTTTCATGGCCTACAAAACTCCCACTGCACAGTGTGCCAGGGAGCACTATTCTTTTTTCTCTACCCCCTACCCTAATTTCTAAAATCCCATTTTCCTTTTGTTCCTTTCTGTTTTAGTTTACATCATATGAGTTCTTAAGAGTAAGCTAAATTCTCCACCATCACAGGTCCTCCTGTCTAAATCCTCGTTTTTTCCCACTTCTTCCGGGTATAAAGCTAACTGGGAGACTTTCTAGAAGACAGGCATCCACACAGGAAGGTCTTGGTCAGCAGTGAGCAACCAGAAGTATTCAGCATGACTTAGATCCCCTGCTTGTTAGGGACAGTGAAACTTGAAGAGTTAATCATAGCTGTCTCTGAATTCTGAGAGGTAAATTTGTGGTGGATTGTCTTTTCCTTTTCCTTTTGATTTTACTTTTGTTGTGACTAAAAATTTTATTTAACTGAATACTTGGACACTTCATCTTAAATAAAATAGTGAGATCCTGCTCAGCACAGGGTAAAAATTCTTATGAGAGGGAGATGATAAAGAATGATTTGAAGGAGCCTGGTGTGGTGGCGCACGCCTGTAATCCCAGCACTTGGGAGGCTGAGGCAGGAGGATCGGTGCAAGTTCGAGACCAGCTTGGGCTACAAAAGTGAGCTCAAGGCCAGTCTGAACTGCATAGCGAGACCCTGTCTCAAAAAAAAAAAAAAAAAAAAAAAAAAGAAGAATGATTTGAATCCTAGATATAAGATGTTATTAAAATCTACCTGCTAGGCTGAGCCAAAGCTGAATGTGGCAAAATTTGTAAGGCATCTAGAGCAGGGGCTTGATAAATGATGGTTCACACTATAATAGTTCAAGGTTTTGGACCTCTCTTTATCCTATACCTGTTGACAATGACCAGAGTCACCAACATGTCCTTAGATGGCCCGATAGCGCTTCCCTTGGCAAGTAAGCCTTTTCCTCAGCGCTTTTAAACTCTTCTAGGAGAACAGTGGTGGGAATGACTTACTTTATTCTTCATTTATGACCTTTCTTCTCAACTGTCATATGCAGCAGGAAAAAGAATTCTCTTTTCAGAGATAAAGCACCAAACTCAAAGATTACGCAACTTTTTAAAAAATGTATTTGATATAGGATTTCACTATGCAGCTTGGACTCATAGCAATCCTCCTGTTTTAGCTTCCCAAGTGCTGAGATTACAGGTGTACGCCATCACATCTAATTTTGGTGGCCAGTTTGGAGGGCCCAGAGCAGGACCAGCAGAGCATGCCGTGCCAGGAATTGAACTCGAGTCCTTGCATTTGCCAGGGAGGCGCTTTGACTGCTGAGCTATCTCCCTAGCTAAGATCATGCAATTTTGACAAGGCTGTATACCATTGCAGAAGTCACCATCAGGTACAGCTCCCTCCACCTGTGACAAACTTGAAGCTCAGAGATCTTGATATTCAGCAAACAAAGCCACAAGTAAGAGCCAGACTCAGTGTCAGAACATTGTTTACAGAACAAGCATGGACAGCTTCTGTCTCAGAGGGAGAGAAGATGTTGACTTCACAGTAGTTAGTGAGTTAGCAATCAGGATAACTTAACAAATGAGATCTGGAGTTAGCCAGCCTAAATTTAAACTCTGTCACCATCTCTTACCTCAGCTGCATCATCCTGAATAATTATTTATGCTCTCTGGGCTTCCACTTCCTCATCTCTGAAAAGAAAATAATATGCCTAAGAATAATTAATCGGGGGCTGGCGAGATTTGTAAAATGTTTCTGAGCTTTAGGCTTGACTGATTGTCACTAGGTGCAAGTTGGACATTGCAGCAGAAATATGAAAGAGGTGACCTTGTGTTTTTCTTGGAGTCTCACACCATGATCTTTTTTGTTTTCTTTTGGTACCGAGGATGGAACTCAGGACCTTGTGCTTGCCAGGCAAGTACTTATTCTACTGAGCTATCTCCACAGCCATGAACATTTTTTTTTTTCAAGAGCAGAATATTTACTGGGGGAAAGATAGCTTCTATGCAAGAGAAGAACAGAAAGGGGGCCCAAGCAGGTTGCTCCCCATCGTGACCAACTTATCTCATTTGAGATGACAATTTGGTCACTTGGCACAAAAATACTTTCTCACCTCTAGTAAACATGTGGACATTGATGGAGGGATACTTTGAGAGTATGTAAGTGACTTGTTCCCTAATGGTTTTATTGAGTTGTTAATTACCTACTAATGAACTTTCATTAACTTCTGTGATTGAAACAGTGTTAGAATGTCTTAAATGGTTGCATAGGAAAGCTTAGGCAACCACAGGAACCGCAGTTTGATCCTCAGCACCACATGCTGCGCCAGCCCCACCTCCAGAGCAAGCCGAGCTGGCCATAACTTAAATCAAGTTTAAAAACAAAAAAAGAATACTTAGTCTACATAGGCGGTTAGAGCACACTTGCCACATAGAGAGCACTCAGTCAACTTTTGGTGCCACCAAACTTGCACAAAGAGCTAAAGAAATTAGGCAATGACTAATTGTGTGCATGTGAGTGTGCTACTGGAGCTTAGACCCAGGATCTTCACACTGAGCTACATTCTCTATCTTTTTAAAAATGTTGTTTAAGACAGTCTCATTAAGTAGCTAAACTGCAGTTGGGCTTGAATCAGCAATCTTCTTGCCTCAGCCGTACAGGCATGGGACACCACACCTGACTGATATACTTTGGTTTTATTTATTTATTTATTTATTTATTTATTTATTTATTTATTTATTGTTTCAGAATCTTTATTTGTTTATTCACTCATTTTTATGGCCAGCTCAGCCCGCCCCGAGGGCAGGGCTGGCGCAGCATGTGGTGCCGGGGATTGAACCACAGTCCCTGAAGCTGCCCAAGCTTTTCCAAGCAGGCACTTTAGACCACTGAACCATCCCGCCAGGCCCAGATATACTTTGTTTTATTCCTTGAGAGAAGGGTTTTTTTTTGTTGTTGTTGATTATTTGAAGTAGATTATTATCTTTGTGGGAAATTTGCAAAAGACAGATTGAATATAAAGGGAGCAATAATGGCAGGTGATTTTAAAAATGTAACAAAATACATTTTACTTCGTGAACTTTCAAACATACGTGAGAATGAGAAAGGTTAGCACAGGGAATCTCCCTCTTCCCATCTCTCAGATCCCTTTGATCCTAACTCCTGGCCAATCTTATTTCATTTCTAACCCTACTTGTCTCTCTTTATCTCCCACCTTCAGTCTTCTGGAGCAAGTCCCACATGATACATAATTTCACTTCTAGGATTGGGGAGATAGCTCCAGCAGTCTAAGCACCTGGCTGGCAAGCTTAAGGACCTGGGCTCAATCCCTGGTACCACATGCCACACTGCTGTGCCATTGTGCCGGCCACCAAATCCAGGCGTGGTGGCACATGTATGTAACCCCAGCATTGGGGAGGTTGAGACAAGAGGATCACTGTGAATTTGAGCTATGCAGCGGGACTCTGAATCAAATAAATAAATAATTTAAAGTTTTTTTCACCTTTCAATATTTCAGTATTTATTTCTGAAATATATAGATTCTTTTAAAATTATCATACTAATTTCACACTTTAAAAAATTAACAATATTTAATGTCATACTGCCAGTGTCTAAATTTCCTCTAATTATCACATAAGTGTTATAATTTGTTTGAATCAGGATCCAAATTGCATGCACATGTTGGTTTGCTGAAGTTTCTTAAATTTCTTTTAATGTATCGATTCCCCCTCCATCTCGTCTTTCGCCTGCATAATCCATTTGTTTAGGAGAGTGAGTCATTTGTCCTATAGAGTTTCCATACTCTGCATTTTACTGATTGCATACCTATGGTATTATTTTGCATGCTCCTCTGTGTGTTTCTTGTAACTTAGTTCTAGAGTCTTGGTCAAATTCAGGTTTGATTTCCTGCCAAGAATATGCGAGGGATGGTAGCATAGACTTCCAGAGGGAAAGGAATAATGTCTTTCTTCTCTTATCCTTTCTTTTTTCAAAAGTGAGCAGTCTTCAGTGATCATAGCCCAGGTCCAGACTTTGCTAGGGGTTACAAAAGACTGATACTTTATACCTCTTAGGGCTTTTATTAGCTAAAATTTTCTACAAAGGGATATGTACCCTTATCATGACATATAACGTCCATAATTCATATGAGAAAACTAGTATGAATACTTGATTCTTTATGCCCAGGTTTCAAACTAGATTGCATGGGGATGCAGTTCAGTGGTAGGCCATTTGCCTAGCATGTACAAGTCACTGGGTTTGATCACCAGCTCTGCAATGGATAAAGGGAAAATAACAACCCTCATCATTTTCCAAGGATGGTCTATGAATTTTGTTGCTGCTTTGTTTTCGTAACATTAGCGGTATGTATTTACATTAAATCAGTTTAAACATTTTACATGTTTTAGTTCATTATAGTTATTTTTGTTAATGTTCAAAATTATCTAAAGCTTTGTTTGTATCTATCTATCTATCTATCTATCTATCTACCTATCATCTGGTACAGGGTCTCTCTACACAGCTGAGTCTCATAGTGATCCTCGTGTCTCAGCTTCCTCAGCACTGGGATCACAGATGTGTGCCTCAGAGTTTCCCTCATGAAACCATTTCAATTCAGTGCTTTTTCTTTTTTTTTTTAAATTTTTTTTATTTTATTTTTTTCTTGTTTCAGAACCTTTGTTTATTCACTCATTTTTATGGCCGGCTCAGCCTGCCCCGAGGACAGGGCTGGCACAGCATGTGGTGCCGGGGATCGAACCGCGGTCCCTGAAGTCGCCCAAGCTTTCCCAAGCAGGCGCTTTAGACCACTGAGCCATCCCACCAGGCCCCTCAGTGCTTGGTCCCTGAAGTCGCCCAAGCTTTCCCAAGCAGGCGCTTTAGACCACTGAGCCATCCCACCAGGCCCCTCAGTGCTTTTTCTGTAAACAAGTTTTTGCGTCTTTCTCTCTCCCTCTCTCTCTCTCCCTCTCTCCCTCTCTCTTTCTGTATTTGATACAGGGTCTCACTGCACAGCTCAAACTCATAGTGATCCTCCTATTTTCAGGCTCCCCAGTGCTGGAATTTTAGGTGTGCACCAACATGCCTGGTTCAGGTGGCCAGCTCAGCGCGCTCCGGGTTGGGGCCGGCATAGCATGTGGTGCGGAGGATCAAATCCCAGTCCTTGAGCTTGCCTAAGCAGGCACTTAATTCACTGAGCTATCTAGCCAG
Source organism: Myocastor coypus (assembly GCA_004027025.1). Lineage (NCBI taxonomy): Eukaryota > Metazoa > Chordata > Mammalia > Rodentia > Myocastoridae > Myocastor > Myocastor coypus. The sequence continues at coordinate 2,789 of PVJA010045923.1, read as the reverse complement.
CCTTTCCTTTAGCTTACTGTTGAAAGAAACTTTCAGCTTCTTGATTTTTGAGTAGGATGTAGAATTTGTCTTATTTTTATTGATATAGGTATTTAATGTTGAATATTTTCCTCTATGAACTGACTGAATAGTCTACACTCAATTAATGTTTCCATTATTGTTGTTTTCAAGAAATTCTGTACATTGTGCTTCTATTCTTTTTGTTTTTATTTTATTAAAATTATTAGTTTTATTACATTATGAGCAAAAAGTATTTTTTAGATCTTTGGAGTTTATTGAGATTTTCTTTGTGGCTATATTTTTCAATGTCATTTTTAAAAAAGATGTTTTCTGTATTAGTGATTTTATTTTATTTTATTTTTTTATTTTTGTGGTACCTGGGATTGAACTCAGGACCTTGTGCTTGACAGACTTATGCTGCTGAGCTATATCTCCAGCCCCTGTTTTCTGTATTAGTGAGATTCAGATTTCTATATATTTCTGTAAGATCTACCTTATTGGTTATAACTTCAGATCTTCTACATCCTTAACTGTCCACCTGATCTGTCTTGAGTTGAGAGAGACATACTAAAAACTCTTATTGGGGCTGGGGATGCGTGCTGGGTAAGCACAATGTCCAGAGTTCCATTCCCAATATCAAAAAAACCCTAATAATAAAATCTCTTATTAGTAATGGATTTCTCTTTCTCTTGTGTTTCCAGTTGTTTGGCATACAAATATTAATAACTGTTTCACTTTTAGTGTGACTTGTTGCCTTTAGCATTTAAAAATCTCCCTGTATTGTTTAATGCTTTTTGGTTTCAATTTCATCTGGTCAAATACTATGATTGCAGCTCTATGTATAACTCTTTTAATTTACCTTAGTATCTGTCTGCTGGTTCACTTTTAGCCTTTAAGAATCTCTTGTTTGCTTCTTTTTAATTTTTTGAAAAAAATATATATTTAATTTGTGTATTTGGTACAGGGACACACTGTGCAGATCGGACTCATAGTGATCCTCCTGTTTTCAGCCACCCCAGTGTGCTGGGAATACAGGTGTGTACCACCACACCCAGACTCCTGGGGTGGGGCCAGTGAGGCATGGGGGACAGGGATCAAACTGTGGTCCCTGCACTTGCCAAAGTAGGAGCTTTATCTGCTGAGCTCTTTCACCAGCCCGTATTTTTTAATTTTTAAAAGAGAGTACAAATTAGAATTAGAACAGAAATAATTACAAGTGCTACAAAATTTTCACTTAACAAAATAATTTTATATTATTTGTTGTAATATGTTGTGTTATCTTCCAACCAGTTATTCACGTTATCAGATATATGTGTGTAAAATTGGAAGAAGAAAGAAAAAAAGAAATTAAGAAGAGGAAAAAGTAACAAACAATTGAAAAAAGAGACAAAACCAATTAAGTATCATCTGCTCCTGCTCCTTTCCACAGACCAGCAGAAATGCGTAGCGCAGCTGACCAAACCATCCTGCTTACGTACCTGATAAATCTCTTTCCCTCACTCCCCATCCTGTCCTCCTCATCTCAGTACCTCTTTCCTTTTGAATATGTTCATTTCCTTTTCCCAATATCTATAGTACCCTTCAGATTCCATTTTTGTGTTTTGGGCTCTCACACTAAGGAGACTCTTGCTTTAGATGTCTCTCTTATGTAAAGAGGAGCACTGAATTTTGCTGTTAGCCAATCTGCAAATCCTTTTTGGTAAGTCCTTTTTTAGTAATAAGTGTAAATTAAGCCCATTTGCATTTATTGGTATGATTGATACGATTAACCTTGGCTCTGTCATCTTATTTTACCTTATGACTAACTTTTAATATAATATTTTATCCCTGAAATGTTCCTTCCAAGTCTTCTAATCCCTTTACTGGGCAAACTTCCATGCGATTCCTTTCATTTCCACCATTCTTCATGCTGTTCTTCATGCTGTTTCTAGTTCTCACTGATCATATATCCATCTGTGATCCTACAGCTTGCAAACCTCAGGCTGTTAAATCACTTAGAGTCAAAGCATGAGTTGCTGTAGGGTGTTCATCATGAATGAAGGAGATGTTTAGAGAGACTCAGCCAGGCTTGCTGACATCGAAATGAACCCAGAGTTTGGAAATTAAGAGACAAAGGGTGTTAGGAAAAGAGAGAAATGTTTCTGGGAGTGTTTCTCCTTCCTTAATGAATTACTGGGAGATTTGTGACTCTGCAGCCTGTCTGGGTTTTTCAGCATGTGGACCCAGAGGTGTCACGGGCTTGCTCCACTGTATCCTCACTGCCCTTTCCATGAACTGTGACACTTCCTGTCACCAGTTTATTTTCGCTTCTCTCCTGGCAGCAGTTCACTGCCGTCGGCATGCATTTGAAATCATTTGCTACTTAGCGGAGAATTCATTCTACAGAGAAAGGGAAGAAAATAACCATTTCTAGGGATACCACATCTTCATGAACTTACGAGAGAAGTCAACCTTGAAGAAATCTTATTTCCACTATTTTTTGCCCCACAACCAACTGTAGATTAAGAGGCTCAGACAATACCAAAAAAGCTAGAGCAGAAGGGAAAGAAAAGGGTGCCTTAAGGAGGATGCAATCCCTGCAGGCACAGATGAAGCCCCGCAGCTCGTCACCCACCTCTCTAGTGTGCCGTGAGATATAATAAGTCCTAAATGAAGTGAAATGAGCCAGTGGTCCTTCAAGCGTGGGCCCCAGAGCTGCAGCATCTCTACATAGCAACTTGTTGGGAAGGCACCCTGAACGCAAGGCTACGGTTTGAATATGGTCTGTTTTTTTTTTTTTTTTTTTTTTT
>PVJA010045922.1:0-15426 GCA_004027025.1 Myocastor coypus | reverse complement strand
TGATTGTGAGGACAATATGCAATATGTCAACTTTCAAAGAAAAGAAGGGGGAAAAGAAAAAAAAAAAGTAATGTGGATTTAGAAAGGTTAATGTTTAATTGTTTGATCAATCTTATATACCTATATGTATTAATCTAAACTGATCTGATGATGAAAATATGTAATATAACCATTGTTAAATTTAAACAATAAAAAAATTCAAAAAAATAAAAATAAAAATTAATACACAGAAAAAAAATAATTTGTATTTTTTTTTCTTGTTTCAGAACTTTTGTTTGTTTGTTTGTTTGTTTGTTTTTATGGCCAGCTCAGCCTGCCCTGAGGGCAGGGCTGGCGCAGCATGTGGTGCCGGGGATTGCACCGTGGTCCCTGCAGCCGCCTAAGCTTTCCTAAGCAGGCGTTTTAGACCACTGAGCCATCCTGCCGGGCCCCCCAGTGGCCTCTTATTTCACTGAGCCACATGTCCTCCAGGTTCATTCACTGTAGCATGTGTCAGAGTTCTCGTCCTTCTTGGGGCTCAGGAAGAGCCCACAGTGTGGCCAGACTCCGGGTTCCTTACCCATTCATTTGCCAGTGAGCAATCAGGATACTTTTCGTTGCATGGCCGTTTTCATACCACACCTGCATTTTATAAGCACCTGTAAGTATCTTTGCAGAATTCCTCTCCTGGTTTGCTTGAGTGTGGGACACAGAACAAGGGGGCAGGAGGTGGAGATGCTGGATTTGGGTGAAACCAAATTACTCATTCTGTCTGCGCCTAGATTCACATCCAGGCAGTGGTGATGCTGAGGGCTGCTGCAGGGGCTGCACACAAGTACCCGGTTACGTGTCATCGGCCAACTTCAAGTTGTGCTGCCCAACTAGAAAGCCACCAGCTACATGTAACTCTAAGTGTGTGATATGTGGCTTAGTCCTAATCTAGATGTATTATAAGTGTGAATGAAGCACATGCTGATTTTGAGAGCTCAGTATACAATAAAAGAAAGAGATATTTCATTAATAATTTTTATATTGATTGCATATTTAAATAACAATATTTTTGGTTGAAGAAGCTATGTCAGATGCAACTAGAGACCATACTCATGAAGTGAAATAAATCAGACCCACAAGAGTAAATCTTGCATTGTCTTCCTAGTGTAAGAAACTGAAAGAGTAAATAAAACTCAAAAGGTACTACGAAAGGGAAAGAAACTGCTCAGAAGCAAACAACTGGGCTGAGGGAAAGGAGAAAGGAAAGAAGGAAGGGAAATATATGCAAAAGATAGCTAAGATAATTGTACTTCTAATTTCTATTGGTTTATTGAAAGGAATAGTTAATGGCTTAATTGTTTGATCGATTTTCCATGCCTGTATCTGATAATCTGAACAACTACTTTGAAGATAACTATATGCAACATAACATTGTTCATTTCATATCATCTTGTTTTGAAATTCTGTATTTTTTAAAAAAATTATTCTCTTTTTTAAAAGAAGTTATATTATTGAAATTAAGTTTACCTTTTTTGGGGCCTGGCAGGATGGCTCAGTGATCTAAAGCACCTACTTAGGAAAGCTTGGGCAGCTGCAGGGACTGCGGTTCGATCCCCGGCACCACATGCTGCGCCAGCCCTGCCCTCAGGGCAGGCTGAGCCGGCCATAAAAATAACCAAACAAACAAGAGTTCTGAAACAAGAAAAAAAAAAAAAAAAAGTTTACCTTTTTTTAAAATGTGGTTACTAGAACACTTGAAATTATATGAGTCTTGCTTTATATTTCTGTTGGACAGCATGGGTCCTGTGTCATAATTGCAAGTTTCTGGGTGCTCCTCCTTCTACTTAGGGTCTGAAAGGAGGTTTGGCTACCAAACTCCAAACCCATGAATGATTTACATCATTATAGATCTGCAGTGTAATGGCGATCAATGTTTATGGCACAGGAAGCTTAAACAGGCCAGGGGAAGAATAGGCCCCAGCCCCGCTGCCTGCCTCCACAAAGAAGGTTCTCAGCTTCACTACCGTGCCAGGCTTTGTGAGGAGGCTCCCAGTGACAATAGATTTCTTCCTTTCAAAGCCTAAGAAGGCTGGGGCTGGGGGATGGGGAAGCCCAGCCGTTTCTAGTTAAGCCCCTGTGTATGGCTCATTGTAGTATCACAGTTTCTTGAAGGGAAGTGCTAGGGAAGGTTAAGATCGTTTGGTACCAAGGTTGGGTATAGAATTTTCTTCTTCTATGGAGCACTGAGAAAAGAGTTTCTGTTTTCAACCTGGGATGTAGCTTTGCTCTCCATGTACTGCTGTCCCCCATTTTATTTCCCAGCCAATGGGGTATTCAAGGGCAGAGCCTGTGAGTGTTCAAGAATGAAAGGAATGGGAGTTCATAGCTGGAGCCAGGGGCAGCAGTGACACTTGGAGCTTAGGCCCAGGGTAAGCTGGGCGGGGCAGCTGGCATGGGCCTTGGGGGCGGGCAGTTGTCTTCCATCCTGTGTCCTGCTCTGTCATGGCCTCTGTGGCAGAGTGGCAGAGCTATATCCAGCCTCTGAGGCTTCCACTTCCTGACAGGTTCTCTCCAGCTTTCTGCATACAGAGCCTGTTGGCTACAGCTCTGTCACATGGGGTATTGTGATGTGAGGCCACATCAGAAGATGGATCCCCGGTTTCATTCATTTACTACAGTGGTAGGGTCCCTGAATAAGGGAGTCTCTTTGGGAATGCCATGTGTACATGCCAGATAAGCACCCACTGCTCTGGTTTTGATGGGAGGAGGGAGCCTGGTGTAGCAAGCAGGAGGTCTGGCTGCACTGGGCTATCTGCATCTTCACCTGTAGCAGAGGTGAATGGCTCCTGCCCTGCCTGCACTCAGAGGCTCCAGTGAGACCCTGGGAAATTTTCAATGGCTATATCAGTGCTTTACCTGCAACATTTAGCTCCATTACTTAAGTTCCTGTTTGTGAGGTATCTTTTCCATGAATTAGGCTTGGAGCTGTGTACAGGGGGATGCAAAGGTAAATGAACTCATGCCCTGTCCTCGTAAAGCTCCTTGGCAAAAGGCAAGTAAGTACCACATCATGGGAAAGAGCTATAGCAGGGTTCAGTCAAGGGCTATGAGCACACAGGAAAAGTGACCTGTCGGAGCTATGGTGTTAGGGCTAAGCTTCATGGAGACAGTGACGTCCAGGTGGACAGTAAGCAGTGGAAAGTCCTAGTCAGTTCTCAGTCAATATTTATTTTTTTGTTGTTCTTGTTTTGTTTTTTGTTTTTTGTCTTTTTGAGACAGGGTCTCACTATGCAGTTCAGGCTGGCTTTGAGCTCACTTTTGTAGCCCAGGCTGGTCTCGAACTCACACTGATCCTCCTGCCTCAGCCTCCCGAGTGCTGGGATTACAGGCGTGCGCCACTGCGCCCGGCTCAATATTTGTTGAATGAGCAAGACAACTAAAATTGTGGCAGGAAGTTGGCTCAGAGAGGCATGTGGTACAGTTGGCAGCAGAATTGAGTTCCATGCTCAGAGTGATTCTTGTGAGCTTAGGACAGTGGGTTCTTGTTTTGGTTGTGGGGACCATTGGCTCCTTATAGAGAAATGGCTGGGAGGAACAGGAGCTAGGGTGTCCTCCTGTAAGGAGGACAGGTGTCTAGGAGGCTGGGCTCCTTGAGGATCAGACTTTGAGGTAATGACTCCATCGGTTGGGGATTGCTGGCCAGATCAAAGTTAGTGCAGGAGGGAAGGGAGCAGAACTGGGAAGGAGACATTGAACTTGGATGTAGTCATATCAGAGGTCCAGCTGAAGTCATGGGAAGGCTGCAATTGGGATCGCTGTCAGAAATACCCTGGATCGGATATAGAGAGAGCTCAGCTGTATGCCTTCACCTTAATTTATTACTGGAGTTGGTTTCTCTGGAAAAGAGCATGTCTTAATTGCTTTCTCATCATTGGGACAAAACACCTGACACTCATTGCCGTAAGGGAGGAGAGCTTGAAATGCTTGCAGAGGATTTAGCCCATAGTTGGCTGGCTCCAAGGCTGGGAAGGCCTGGTGCAGAAAAGCTGCTTATGTCATGGTGGTCAAGAAGCAGAGAAAGAAGGGAGGAGCCAGGAGGGAACTCTACCTTTCCAGGTCATATCCAAGTGACAGCCTCTTCCAATGAAGCTCCACCACCTAATGGTGCCTTCTACTCTGAGCCTCTTGATGGAAGAATTTCCTGACGAGTATAGTGCCCATGACCCAACAACCTTCCAAAAGCCAACCTCTGGTCATATGGCTTTTTGAAGGACATCTTGGATCCTAGCTATGACATAGGAAGAGACCTCTGGAGAGGAATCTCCCTCCTATTGTAGCAGCATGTCCTAGAGGAGGGCTTGACAAAGGGGAGGCTGGGACATGAGCACTGGAGCAGTGGAGGTAGGGAGTGGATGACAGGAGAAAAGGACAGCAGAGGTCTCATTGGTGTGGCTTGAAACATGAGGCTCAGAGTCAGCCTGGGGACTCCTGAAGGGTGGGCAGAGCTAAGGCAGGGCTTTTGGAGGATGAGGCAGCAGGCAGTTTCACTGTGAAGGTGGAAGCCGCTGCTCCAGATAGATAGGAATCTGTGGTCAGGACTGGGTCTTTCTGGAGAAGTGCAGGCTGGGAGAAGCCAGTGGCCACTGGTCCTGGGCCACCCCCAGGAAGGTGGGAATTCCTTGCAGTTGGGGCACAGAAGAACCTGGAGTCTGGATGGTTGGGCTTGGGAGCGGTCTGAGCTTTCAGGTGTCCCAGCTATGGTGAGTGTAGAGGCCTAGGTTGGCAGATAAGTGAGACTTAACAGCAGTCTCTCTTCACCAAGGAAGATTCTTAGGGATCCCCAACCCAACCGCCTCAAGGGTGTGCTAATTTGGCTACTGCTCCCACATGGCTGTTTCCATGGATACATTTCAAGCCTCTGTCTGGTCAGCTTTAAAAGCATCAAAAGCAGCAAACTCCATCCATGCATAATCTTTTGTTAGAGCCCCACAAATAGCTTTTGTTATAAGCCTTCCTCCCACCCTTCCCACCCATCTTCCAAACTGAAGAAAGCGGCTTCACTGGGGCACATTTATCAGCAAAGGAAGTCTTTGACTTTTTTTTTTTTTTTAATTTTTTAAAAAAAAATTTTATTTATTTATTTTTGTTTCAGAACTTGTGTTTATTTTATTTATTTTTATGGCCGGCTCAGCCTGCTCTGAGGGCAGGGCTGGCGCAGCATGTGGTGCCGGGGATCGAACTGCGGTCCCTGAAGCCGCCCAAGCCTTCCCATGCAGGCGCTTTAGACCACTGAGCCATCCCGCCGGGCCCCCCATCCCGCCGGGCCCCGCCTTTGACTGTTTTGTGGAATTAGAAAACCTGAGTGTCAAGCCCAGCCTTGTTGTTTGTAAAATGCAAATGACAACAATTAGGGCCTAGACTTGTAAGGATTAAATGAGCTAAATGTATCTGAGGATACCCAGCAACATCACTCAGGCCATAATAGAGACTCGTCAAATGTGAATTTTCCCCTTTTCTTTTTATTTGTCACTGGGACCACTTGGGCATTACATTGCTCTAGAAGCACCCACATCTTTGTTCAGTGTCTGGTTATGGACACTTGATACAGAGTACGCACACCTTGATATCTGTTTATTTTCCTGTGGACAAGGGTCAAGCTCTGTAACTGTGTCCTTGTGGGGTGTCTCTTGACCACTAATTTTGTTGGCTGCTAAGTTTGTAAGGAATCCACTGGAGGTCCTCAAAGGGAATGGAGCATTGTCTTTCTCTCCCTTCTCCAGGCCTGGCCTTGCTGGGAGGATGCAGAGACACCCAGGGGTGGGGGAAGTCTTTGCCTCTGGAGAGTGTGTTCCAGCAGATGGCTCTGCTGCAGCTCTGCCTAGGAGGTTAATGGACACCAGATGTCTTGGCAGGCAAGCTTTCATTTTCCCCTGGAACTGCTTAATTTGGCTTAACATCTGCCTCAGCTTCCAGGCTTTTCCATTACCTGAGTGTCAACACTGGTTCAGTCAGCAGTGGATTCTGAAGAGCTCCCACTGGATCCTCTGGTCTGCATGAGTGGTCGAGGGGGTGGTCAAGAAAGGATCAGGGAGGTCATGGCTGGCCTCTGGCATTATTCTTCATGTTGATCTACTGTAATGAGTTCCTGTTGGAAAACCAATTTGAAGCCAACAAAATGGTGTCTGCCTGCTTAGGGAATATGCCCATCTGGACTAGTGTTGTTTGGCTGTCAGGAGCCAACAGCAAGGTCTCTGGCATTGGCTTGAAGGAGGTGCTGACATGCTTGTGCTACTCTTGCTCTGTGGTCCCTTCTTGTGCCTTTCCAAGTCACTGACAGCTGACTATCTCAGGGTAGAATTGTGACTTGTGCTGTGTTTGCAAAATGCTGTTTTGTTCTTGGTACTTCCAGTCTTTCAACTTAATGTGTGCTACAGTGTTTGCTTGTAACCTGAATTGGAGCTTAGTAAGGTGCAGATGATCAAACTCCACCTTGGGTTGAGTTGGCTCATGGTGGAGGCCAGAAGCCTACAGATGAAGCAGCTGCCTCAGGTAATACTGATGCAGATGGCCTTGGGACCCCCCCCCCTGCACTGTACCTTTTGGAATCCTGGTGTTGGACATCTGGACATCTCCTCTGCTTTTTGTACCAGAGGTGTGCATACATATTTATGTTTTTGTCTTTTTTGCCTTGGAATCTGCTCACTCAGTGAGACCCAGCTTAAAAGCAGCTTTGTCTGGGAGGTCATCTCTGATGTAGTCTATAGGTGAAGTACTTGTCTCCTTTCTGCTTCCATAGCTGCTTACAGGTTCTTTTACAGGATGTAATCTCTCAGGTTGATCATGGGCTTGTGTTCCTTGAGATCAGGGAGCTAAATATTTGACTGAGCAAAAGATCCTTATCCAGTCCTCTAAATACATGCTGTGGATATAGGGTCTTTATAAAGTGTACTTAAACAAGGCGGTTATATTTTTGGTAATACAGCTTTCTAATAATAATAATAATAATAATAATACCAATATGTACTGCTGAACTTCAAAGATATATACATACATATATATACACATATATATATTTTTTTTCTTTTTATGACTCATAGTCCTGGTCCCATGTGATACAGTTCATTTTCTTCCTGATTGTAGCTCTCTCCCTCCAAGCACACAGCTTCTGCACCATCAATATTTCTTTCTTTCTTTCCTATTTATTTATTGTATATTTAGTACAGGGTCCACAGAGTCTCATTACACAGATCAGACCCATGGTGATCCTCCTATTTTTAGCCTCCCAAATGCTGGGATTGTAGGTGTATACCACCATGCCAATCTCAATCGCTGTCTCAGTGCATTCCTGAGTGGGGCTGGGACAGCAAGCTGGGGGATTGCACCCCAGACCCTGCATCTGCCTAAGCAAGTGCTTTAGTCTGCTGAGCTATCTGGCCAGCCCCAGCCTCTTTTTTAATCCACTTGCTTGAAAATGCCTTTTTTTTTTTTTTTTTTTTTTTTTTTTTTTTTTTGTGATTACCAGCTGGCCTTCAACCTCACAATGCATTTTGTCAAAAAATAAATAAATAAATAAACCTTTCCTCCTCAGCCGGGCGTGGTGGCACATGCCTGTAATCCCAGCACTCGGGAGGCTGAGGCAGGAGGATTGGTGCAAGTTCAAGACCAGCCTGGGCTACAAAAGTGAGCTCAAGGCCAGCCTGAACTGCATAGCGAGACCCTGTCTCAAAAAGACACAAAAAATAAATAAATAAATAATGCATTTTGTAATTCATACCAGCAAGAAAGCTTTTTTCTTCAACATTTGTGCTTCTGGTGGTTAGAGGGATGTGGCCACTTGTTTCTTCTTTGCTTTTTGTTCTATTTAATGCCCAGTAGTGTCTGTCTCAATGGTTTTGAATGGACAGGAGCCAAGCATTCGCAACTCTTTTTGGGCAAGGCTTGGCTCATCAAGTCTCAGTAAACACGTGTAGGGTGCACATGCAGTTTGTGAACATGCTCCCATCTGCCATGCTTCAGGTTGCAGAGGATATTACAGTACCACCTCGTAGACTTTCTCTAGCTATCAAAGATATGGCCAAGGTTGGAATACATGCTCTCAAGAATGACCACTGCAGTAATACTTATAAAATAAAGCAGAAGATTTGCATAGTAGGGTGGCTAGATGATGTTGCTATCATTTATATTAAAAAGGCCAGCAAGATAGCTCAGTGGTCTAAAGCGCCTGCTTAGGAAAGCTTAGGCAACCACAGCGACCGAGGTTCAATCCCTGACACCACAGGCTGTGCCAGCCCCACCCCCAGGGCATAACATAAATAAAGTTAAAAAGAGCAGGACAAAGGGTTTTGAATATTTTCACCACAAAGAAATGATAAACAGGAGTTGGAAGGTATAACTCAGTGGTAGAGTGCTTGCCTAGCATGTGTAAGGTCCCGGGTTTCATTCATGCACACACACAGACACACACACACACACACACACACACACACACACACGCACGCACGCACGCACGCACGCACGCACGCACATGTATTCACAGTTTGAAAAGACAGATATATTGACCTTGATTTGCACAATACACAATCTATACAAGTGCTGCAACATTACATGGTTTCCTACACATAGGTATAATCTTTAGGAATCAAAGAAAAAAATAAATTGAAGAAAGCAGGACCTGTGTAAGAATGTCCAGCAATAGAAGAATGGTTAGGCATTGCATGATCACAGTCAGTTGATGAAATACTATGCAGCTGTCAGGAAACAGGCTTCTGAAGATGTGGCAACATGGGCCAGGATTGTCACAGCTGTGATATCAAATAATGGGAGACATGGGACACCAAAAGCCAGGACTTGGGTGGTGGTGGTGGTGGTGGTGGTGGTGGTGGAGTGGAATGCTGTGATACTGAAAAGAATTTCGGTTAGTGTTGTGCAGCATTAACGCTCTGGGACAAGGACACGGGGCACCTGGGCTCGTGAGTGCTGGAGCTGCCAAAGCAAGGCGACCTCTGCTCGGGAGGAGCAGAACAGGGGCAACTGCTGGCAGTGTGAGCTGAAGCGATGATTCAACCCGCTGCAAACACAGAAGGAAGCAACTCTAGGGAGAGAGCCCCCCTTGAGCATCCTGCTAGGAGATTAAACCTCTCAGGCTTTTAGCAGCTGAGAAGTGCTGGGGAGCTGAGATAGCGGGCTTAGAAAGCAAAAGGACGGAGCAGATACGGAGGGGGCACAATAAGGAAAAAGCCCTGATACAGGCTAAGGTTCTTTGCTGCAATTGGCTGTCACCTAGAGAAGTGCTGAAAAATGTCCCCTTATCTGAGGAGAGGACAGCACATCTGCTGACTGCACCACCACAGGCTACAGGCTCACTAGGTTCACCACCTAGTCCTTCAGCCCCAGTGGGAGTGGGTTTCCATCCTGCTCAGCGATAGCTCTGTTTAGCAAGTAGAAGAACACAAGCTGGGCCTGGTCTGCTGGGGAGAAAGGCGCAGGCCCCTCTGCTCTGTGGCCGCCTTCCTGCACCCACATACTCACTGCACAAGTGTGGGCACCTATAGGGCTGGACCCAGTGCCAGGCTGGAGAGGTTTCTGCTTTTGTGGAGCTTAGTATCAGACACTCTTTTTCAGGACCTGCTACATAATTTACTGGCTTGGTACAAAGTGGAACTGGGAGCTCCTTGTTCAAGCCTAGCCCAACACAGTGCCGGCAGAACACCAAGCTAAGCACTCCTCTGACTGTAGGATGCTAGGTGGCCACACAGGTTTTGTGCCCAGGAAGCTGTCTCCAGGGATGCCTAAGCGCACCTTCTTTCTAGAGAGAGAGCTGCCTAGTCCTTCCTACTGTGTGGGGGGTTTGAACAGCTCCGGGCAGGGAACGGATAAAAGGCAAGATAAATGCTAAATAAAGTTACTGCACACACAGCTAAGGCCATCCAGACATAGATGGAATGTCCACTCTCTGGAAACATCTGACAGAGCCTTGTCCTCTGTGGCGCTGCCTGTGGGGCAGGAGCTGGACTGCCCTCAGTGTGATCATCACAGGCTTCCACACAGTCCTGTGGCCCAGGGTCCCCCAGTTTTTATGAAGCAGAAGGCAAACTGCCTGAATCACTACAACAGGATCATTTCACATTGCCCAGAATGTCTTTGGAAGATTATTATTATTATTTATAAATAATTTTTAACTTCTTTTTTGTGATTTTCTTTCTTTCTTTTTTTTTTTTTTGGTGGTACCAGGGATCAAACTCAGGACTTTGTACTTGCCAGGCAGGCACTTATTCCACCGAGCTATCTCCCTGGCTGAAAGATTATTTTAAGAGGGAGATTCTACCTAAATTGGGCAATTTGACAAATTAGGTTTGGAAAGGCTTCTTACTCTATTTTCTCTGGAACATTTATAGTTCATATTAAAAAGCCTCATGGTGGCAAAGAAGACCTTTACACTTTTAATGGAAGTGATATTTAGTTACGACACTTCTTTTAGAAACTAGTAGTTGTAGCAGCAGCAGGGAGAATGTGCTTTGGGAAATATTGGCGATGTGTTTCTGTCTTTATCTCTCCATCTCTGTCTCTGTCTCTGTCTCTGTCTCTCTCTCTCTCTCTTCTTCCCTCACTTCTTTTTTCCTCCTTCTTCCTCTGTTTCTGTTAGTCTGTCTCTGTTTTGCCTCTCTATCAGTGTCTGTCTGTCTCTCTGCCTCTCTCTTGTCTCTTTCTGTCTGTCTGTCCCTGTCTTTCTCTGTCTCTCTGTCTGTCTCAATGGAACCCAAGGCCCTGAGTTACTCAACTTTTAATATGCATGGTGTGGGATCCCACAGGTTGGGATTAAGACCTACCCACAACTGTGAACCAGGGACAAAGCCTTTTCCACCCTACTTCTCAATCTGCTCAGTGACAACAGTGCTGCCCACATCTCACAACTATATGGGGTAAAATTCACCCTAGGTCTAGAGAAATATATATATATTTTAATTTTTTTTCTTGTTTAAGAACTTTTGTTTGTTTATTTATTTTTATGTCTGGCTTAGCCTGCCCTGAGGTCAGGGCTGGCCCAACATGTGGTGCCCGGGATCAAACCGTGGTCCCTGCAGCCGCCTAAGCTTTTCTAAGCAGGCGCTTTAGACCACTGAGCCATCCCGCCGGGCCCATAGAGAAATATTTTGTGAACTGTTAAATTATGCAAAATATTTCATGGTTATTGAAATGATACTGAAGTAAATAGGAACCATTGCCTCTATTAGAGAGTGGGTGGACCAGGGCCTGAAAGACTAAGAAGAAAGCCCAAGATCTATAGCTGTATTATAGCAAGGTCAATCTCCTGATTCACAGTTCACTACAAGGTGCATTCCGAACCAGCTCTGTGGGTATGCTGTAGTATGCAAAAGGTGCCACCCCTTTGACAAGGCACACTGTGGAATAGCTGGAGGCAGATGCTGGCATCAAAATGCCAACTTTCCTTTCCAGCATTGACATCTGGTTAGCCAAGTGATGATTTTAGGGGTGACAGATTTCTACAGGATTTGTGTCCTCTCCAGGCGAGTACTTCCTGTCATCTGAATCTCTTTTCCACCCTCAAAACTGTCACTAAAGCTGATTTAAAGGGAAAGTGCCTTTTTCTTGTCATGAATGAAAAAGAAACTAGTAGGTTCTCTTACATGTCTTCCAGAGTTAGAACAAAAATCTTTGGAAAGGTGTGTTCTAGGGAGGAACACATTATTTACCTTTACTTTTTCAAGGGGAAGCATTGCAGAATGGAAATACATGGATCCAGGACTTGGAAGACTGGGCTTCTGTTTTTTTCTGCAACTAACTGGCCATGGGATCTTCAGTGGTTTCCTCTCCTTTTCTGGGCACAAGTATTTTAGGTGCAGTAAAAGACACCACAACGTTTTTGCCGGAGCCACACATCCTGATGGACTACAGTGGAACTCTCCTCATCACACTGCAGCAAAGGGAACTTCTCCTCTTGCAACTTGGGCCCCTTGTGCATGTGCCTGAGGGCCCACCCTCATCACTAGGAGGTCTCTGTCCAACCTGGAGGGTAGTGAGTCAAGGTTGTTGGTTTGATCTGGATGAACCTTCTCTCTCCACCCCCAGTAGCTTTCTGCCTTTCTTTTTCTATCCTAAAGCCCATCTATCCTTTGGACTTCACCTCCTTTAGAAAGCTTTCCAGAATTGCTTTAAAGTGATGGTGGTCTTTTCTTTCTGTTTATATTTTTGCTCTGCCAAAGTATTTCAGATTGGCTTTCTTAGAAGTAGAGCCCAATACAGGGGCATGAGTACATGTCATTTATTGAAGGAGTGACTTCCAAAGAAATCCTGCAAGGGAGTGAGATGTAGACCGACTCTTCTGAGGTGGCATAGCAAAATAGTGTCAAAGCCAAGATCAAAACTCTGGCTCCAGACCTGTAGTCCTCTGCTGGTTCCTCTCTGTGGGAGCTTATAAAAACAGAGACAGGATGCCGTGAGTCAGGACATGCATAAAACATGGAAAACTCGCTGCAGAGGATGCCACGGCTGCCCTACCCAGACGCCTTCCTAGGCTGTGCATTATCTCCGGTTCCTCAGTCGTGAAAGAAAGCATGTGAATGCCCTCTCCATAGGCCCCTGGCTCCACACAGTGCACATTTTTAGGCACTTTGGCCTGCGTTAGGAGCTAAAGCCCAGATTCCAGGTCTCATTGCAGGGCTGCAAAACTCAAAACTCAAAGTGTCCTCTTCACCTTCCAGGCTTACAGAGCAAGTGGGTAAAAAGAAAGCCAATGATTAGGAAAGAAAATGGTTAGAAACTTTTGTTGAGGAACTACAGAGTACAAGGCATTTAGATTTTAACTCATCTGACTCATAGATCAACCTTGTAAAGACAAGGCTGCTATTTTTTTTTTTTTTTTCTGTTTTAGAGACGAGTAACCTTAGGCTCAGGGATGAGAAGTAACTTGTCCAGTGACACAGCTAGTGCTTGGCCCATTCCACGCAGGAGTGCAGCCTTAGTCTTTGGACTTCAGAGTCTGCTCCTTCAACCATTTCCCAGGATATCTCAGTAGGAAAGAGTTTACAGGAGTTCCTTGCTCCATCAGGGTTCCTTTTAGGAACTATGTGCTTAGCCATGGTTGGTGGTTTGGGATGCGGATGTGAGGGTGGCCTGGGTGGGAGAGCGGAGGTGGCCAGCACTGAATACTTCCCAGTGTGGCCCTAGGGCTTGGGCTGCTGCTGGGGGTATTGGGGCCAACACAGAGGCTGAGTTAGCCCTGGGGCTTAGTGACCAGTTGGAGCCCCTCCACCTACAAGGCCCTGCTGTTCCCAGGGTGCAGTAGGAGGACTGTGGCTTGCATTGACTCCTTGCTACCCAGAGCCCAGAAAGTGCTGCTGAACTCCTCCTCCATCTGTGCAGATCACAGAGCACTTTTTTATGAGTCCATTTGCTGCTGCACTGCCACTCCAGGGCCATAGGGAGCTGAGTGTCTGGCCCAGGACTTGATCTTGGTGTCTGAAATCACCCTGCATGCCCAGGTCTCCTTTGTGCTTTTGTGGTCTCTGTAGTTCCACCTGGCTCCCTGCTTCCCCGCACACTTTCTTGTGATTTTTGCCAGCAGAGAAATTGAGGTCAGGGAGATAGGCCAAGTATACCTTTCAGTGGTTTTTACAAAAGAGCAACCTGCTAGTGATCACTCTGGATTTCTACCAAAGTGGCTGAAATGATGGCTTTAAAGAGAGAAAAAAGGACTAAGTACCTGCTTGGCTCTGGATTGCAGAACGAGTATAGCAAAATAAGCCAGGCTCTGATTGAGAGTCAGGCCGCTCCCAAACCCAACTTGCGTCTGATGGCTCGGCTCACTTCAGGGACCGGTTACCACCCTCCCAGTGACATGGGGTGGAAATCTGGGAATCCTCCTTGATTTCTCTCACTTACCCTACAGTGTAAATGGTGACTATGCCTTCTTGTGCCTGTTTCCTGAGTGCATCTCAAATTGAGTCCCACAGCTCCTGCTTACCACAGGATCCTTGCTCTGACCTGGCCTATTCAGCAGTCTGTCCTGAGTCTTTATCTCCCTGCTTCCTGTCCCTCTACTCACCTATTCCTCCTTGCTATCTGAAAGGCCTTGTAGAAAGGCATATTTGACCTTCTCATGCCAGCCCTGGGGGTTGGCTCCATGACGACCACCTCCAAGGTGAACTTCAAGCTCATTAACTTCCCAAGCTCCTGTGTGACCTTCTGAGGTGAGGGTCTCCAAGACCACCCTTTAGGTTTGGTGATTCGCTAAAACTTGTATAAACTGCTTTACTACTGCTATGACTTACTATAGCAAAAGGACACTGATAAGATCAGCCAAGGACATGGGTGCCCAAGAGTCCAGGAGTCACTGGACTGACCCTAGACCTCAGGTCAACAGGTGATGGCAGAGGGTCAGGGACTTGTCTGATTAGCTGAAATGCCTCTCTCTCTCTCTCTCTCTCTCTCTCTCTCTCTCTCTCGTACCAGGAATTGAACTCATGACCTTGTTCTTGCCAGATAAGCACTTACTCCACTGAGCTAGCTATCTGCCTGGCTATCTCTTGATCTTCAGTTTGCCTAGTTTCTCTGGGTAATATACGAGACAGACCTATCTGCCTGGCTATCTCTTGATCTTCAGTTTGCCTAGTTTCTCTGGGTAATATACGAGACAGACCTATTGAAGTTGTGAAAGTGTTGTATCTCCATTTTTTTTTTTTTTTTTCTGGGACCAGGGTTCAACCTCACAATCTTGTACTTATAAGGCAGGCACTTGTGCCACGGAACTATCTCTCCGGTCCCTTGTTTGGGTTATTAATTTAGTATTTGTATCTATTTTTTTTTGGCTGGGGCTTTCTGCTTTCTTTTTGTGATCTTTCTTTTCTGTCCAGTTTTTAACTTAATTTAACCTTTTATTAGTACATGTTTGCAGTATATCATGAACGCATTCATAATGGGGATTTGTACATATGCATAGCACATTTTAATTGGCCTTTCAAAATTCCTTTCACCTTCCTTTCTCGAATCCTAGTAGGCTCCCTGTTTATAAAAGCTCTATTTTCATTCCTTTTTTTGTATTCTCACTGTGGCCAATGAGTAATCTAGACTCTTCCTCCCCTTGTCCACAGCTGGTATGTCAACCTGTCTCATTTTTTTCACCCCCCGGTTGTTTTTTCTTTTGAATTTCTTTTTCCTTCTTTCCCTCTCCCTTCTCCCCTATCTCTTGTTCCCCTCCTCATCTGAAAAAATTCTACCAGTTCCTAAGATCTGTCCTCTATTTTGCTCATTATTTATACTTTAGGTTGCTCATACAAGAGAAACAATGTAAGACTTAACTGTGCGTGTTTGATTTATTTCACTTAGGATTATAGCCTCCAGGGGCATCCATATACCTAAAAATGTCTCGTTTACTTTAATGGCAGAGTAGTACTTTTTTTTTTTTTTTTTTTTTTTTTTTTTTTTTTTTTTTTTTTTTTT
>PVJA010045921.1:0-15378 GCA_004027025.1 Myocastor coypus | reverse complement strand
AAAAAAGAGTTGTTTTAAAATTAATTACCTTGTCAGTAGCTATTATGATTAAAAAGTAGGCCCACATCAATATTGTGTGCCTAATTCAAAAAGAGAATTACAATAAGAGCCATAAAAATCAATTTTTTAGGCCTAGAAATGGTATCTCTTGGTTTGACAGGTGATTCCAGGATGTGACAGCCTTGTTGGGGGAAATTCTCACACTTCCCTATTTGGTCAGGGCCTTGTCCACCTGTTCCTGGAAGACACTGTAACTCACGATGCAACAGGCGCGAGACATCCAGAGAGAAGTCACAGGCAACAATTCAAGAATTTCAGCACTCCCACCAGTCATTCCCTCTTCCCTAACATGCTACTGGGGCTTCCAGTACCTCAAGGCTCTGTGGCCAGGGCGGGCTCCAGAAAGCAACTGTGAATAGGCCCACTTCTTTTTTTTTTTTGTCTGATTTATTTCACTTAACAAGGTCTTAGGGTTGTCCATTTTCCAGCAGATGACTTAGGTCTATCCTTGTGTCAGAGTAGTAGCCCATGGTGTGTGGACGCCATTGTCTTTATGCAGTCATCTGCTGATGGATCTAGAGGGTGCTAGGTGAAAGCGTTCTGAAGCTCAGAGTGCCCAGGATCATCACGTGTCAAGATCCCAAGAAAGCCTAGGTGCCGATGGTCCAGCCCTTTATCCGACTGGTAAGGACACACACATCCCACACCGAGCATCTTGAAGGACACATCCAGACTGCTTCTCATCCTGATTCACACTGGCCTTCTGTAGGCTTCCACACTGGGCAGAGTCCTCCCTCTAAATGACAACTACTACCAAAGAGGAGGTGTCCTTGGGGAAACAGAGATCCCCTGAACTCATCACCCTGGGCACTCAGGATAGCTTCGTGGTGGCAGTCTTGTTTGGTGTCTCGGCAGGGTACTGTGAATTCCAGAGCAGCAAAGGAAGGCCCACTAGGAAGTTGGGAATGAACTTCATCTCTTTAGAGAATCCAGGGAAATAATCTGACAAGTCTCCTCCATCCTACCAGGCATGGGGACTCCAAGTGAGCACGTGAATAGCGGCTGGAGCGCACCTCTTGCAGCTGGAGCAAGAGTTCCATAGCCGCGAGTTCCATAGCCGCCCCTGGGCTCGAGTGGCTCCGCACCGCGGCTCCCGCAGTCACCCCAATAGGCCCACCTTGGGCCATAAGAAGAAGACTTGCACACAACTAGATTTTTTGTTTTTAAAATTTTATCCCGAGGAGCTGAAGTGGTTTGGAAGGTACCTTGGTGTTTTCTCCAGTAATTCCAACACGGTGGGAAGTTGGTTTTCCTTCCTTTGTTCATTTTTTATACTAGCAGACATGATGCCAAGCTCTTTGCTCTATACTTTTAAATGCAGAACCTGTGTACAGGGATTGGCAAAAGATGATTTGCTTCTGGGCTACAGGAGATCATGTCACTGGATCACTTTTAAATTGTCAGCAAAACCAATGACAATATAAACTTACTGAAATTACCAAAAATATTTTAGACCAACTGTTTAAAATTTTCCCTTAATTTTCAATTACCTAATCAACCAATGTATTATAGATGTGGCAAAGCCATTTTAAATGGTCAGTGTGAAAGTTTCCTTTACTTCACTCTTCATTCTGCCTCCAGAGAACCCAGCAGGGACCCCAGCAGCACAGCCCCATGATCCACCTATTTGTCTGACATAGCTGAGGCAGAAGCAAAGAAGGTGACTCGGTGTCAGGTCAGCAAAAATGCCAGGCCTGCCTTGTAGTGGCCCAACAGGAGCTCAGGTGAAGTCCCAACAATTAATATATCCCTGGACTGGCTCCCAGTGCAGTGTCCTCCACAAAGGAGCTTCTTCTTGTCTTATTACCTCAATGTCTGCCTGACTTCTCCACCCCAGCATGCCAGGGGTACTCCCAGGCCAACAACTCTCTACTGGGAGCCTTTATGGCTCAGGAAATACCTGTTTTCTTCCACTCACTAGTGGTCTTATGTGGCCAGGCCACCCCAGGCCCATATCCACTTGCCATGGCAGCACAGGTGCTATCCATCCTCTTTTCCCCGAGAGTCAAGCCAGCAGTGCTTTCCTGGCCCGTTACTGCTATGGTCCCAATCATAGCGGAATAATGCACAGTCCACAGCATTTATATGGGAAATGCCTGGAGATGTCACTGAGGCTAAGCACACAGCACAACACACCAATAGCCTGAGTCCTAGAATTTCATCAGATGTATTAGTTGAGTGAACTTTCAGTAAGTGAGACGTCAACTATAAATGCTACTCTTCCCTAGGCTTTGCCCACACAGGCTGCTGCTTATGTCTTAAAGTGTTACCTCCTATCTTAACGGCTGTGACCTGTATCAGTGAACTGACACAAAGATGTTGCAAGACTGCCACAGGTTGAACTGTATCCTCTAAATTAAATTCATATTTGGAATCCTCCCCCAGGTTACTGTACTTTGTGGATGGGGCCTTCAAAGTGATGGAGATGAGTGAGGATAGGCCCTGACTGCAAGCCCTGGTGTCCTTGGAAGACAACGAGCACCAAAATGCTTGTTTTTCCAATCATATGAGGATGCACCTCCCACAGATCAGTAAAGAACCCTGGCTTGCCTTTGCTGTCCTCAGCTTGGACTTCAGTCTCCAGCACTGTGAGAAATTTCTGAGGTTTGAGTTTTCAGGCTGTAGTATTTTGCTATGGCAGTTGGGACTGGCTAGATAGCATCCGCTCCCAGGACACTAAGTGTGGATAAAGATACAACGCGAGACTCTGTAGGCTGTTAGCCAAGGCTCTTCGTAACTTGGTCCCCACTTACTTCTCTAGCTCTGTAGCAAAAGGATAAAATTAGGTGGAATTTTCCGGAACTAAAGTTATTTGTTATGGATATAAACTGGGTTCATTCACATCCCCATGATGTGTTGGGCATTGATTATATGCCCAGGCGCCCTGACAGGTCTCCCTCCTATTCTGATGAGAAAGAGGGGTGGGGGAAGCCTCCAGGGGCAGCTACACTGACACCAAGGCTGAGAATGCACTGCAGATCAATGTGTGCAGGATGAAGCCATTAATGTAGCGCTCAAAAACACCACTTGTGGATGCCTACGAGTATAAAAACAAACTGTATATACACAGTGGTGAAAATATGAATCGCCAGCTCTATGTTAATGCATAACACTACAGAAACCTGCATGACTGTGTGACACACGCACAGGAACCACAGGCACCAACTTCAAGCGGCACTGGGAAGGACCATTCAAAGGGCTCAGGACATAGAGTACTGGTGCTATTCATATATGTTCTATGGCTTCTCAAAGTTGCAAAAAAATACTTGTAACACTGCTGGGTGGAGATACATGGCTTTTCATTATCATAGCCTTCCATACTTTCTGGACACTTATTTTCAGTAAAATAAAGAAATACTACAAATTTCAACAATGGAGATATAAGGTATCCAAACTCATTTTGCTAGGATGGCAGCCTGACTTGATGCATCATAACTAGCCACAATCCTGATGGATGCCACTGGAACCACTGGAATAGGCCCAGGGACTTTGATCTAAAAGCAGAAAGGACAGCAGAGGGGCACTAGCATGTGGGCTGGGAAGTCGTAGTTGCAGCAGGGACTCAGTGATGGCACAGAGAGAGAGCACGTGCCTAGAGCCCTCCCAGTCTTAATGAGGCCTCCCTGTGTACGTACAGAACTCACAGGACACCTGCAACCCTTCTTCAGGGCAGCAGGTGGTGAATAAAGGTACAAGCAGCAGCTCTGGGAGTCATGTCAGTGTGTTGGGATGACCTAGATCCTTAGCACGGGGCTTGCCTCTGCCTAGAGACGCAGCAGCTTTTCTTTTGCTTGCTGAACAGTGAGGCAAGTTCTGGGAACAGCGTAAAGAGAAACATTTAGATTGGAGGGTCTTTGAGCTGGCTGACAGCTGACTGATGACCGTCCATAAAACGACAAAGAGGAGCTGTGTGGCGGCCGGCATCACACCACCTCTCCCTGGGAACTAATTGCTCTGAATTGTTCACAGGAACATTATTTTTCTGGCAATCATTTTCTTTGAATGCCTAAAATGAGCATGAAACAACTCTTTTGACTCGACATAAAAGTTAAATGTCCCAATGTTGATCAAATTAACTTCAGTGCTGTGACAATGGACTATGTTTGTGAGAAAATAATGGGGGGACAGAGGGGTGCTTTATGCCAAGATTTCACAGTTGCAATGTAAAAATGTTTCTGTTGAACTAGCCAGGCCACATTTCAAAGGGGACACAGAGGAATCCTGTCATTTGTGGAAAAAATCACACTGCACAGACTAAAAATTATCTGCACATTTCCAAGTGGACATCTCAGGAAGGCCAGTGTGGGGTTCTAGCTTAGTGGCTCCAGATGCCCTAAAGGGCTGACCTCAGTGTTGGGATAGGAACAGAATGCTGCATCATAGATGGGTGCAGGTATCTCCTAGAAATGCACAAGTGTCTGAGCTTCTCCCCATGTGATACTACCCTGTGATGCCAGGCTCTGCCATAGATGACTCTGATAGCTTCCAGACCCTCTACACCTACCCAGACTTCTCTGAGCCTGATCCTTTTCACCAACCAGTCTCTGGCTAGTGAAGTAACCAGTTAGTGAATAACAAGATATTCAAAGCAAGAACTTTAAAAAACTGTACACAAAAGTATAACACAGGGTCATCCGCAGTTCCTAGGGACCGAGATGCACAGCTACCCCCGCCCCAGGTCTGATGCTGCTGCTCCTGGAGATCGCATGGGTTGGGGACCCACAGCCTGTACACGATTAGACCAGAAGGCAGGCTCCTCGTCAGAAGCCTTCTCACTTTCTCCTGCAGCTCAGCAAAGCCCAGCAGACAATGTGCACCACGGTTCCCAGTGCAGCTGTGAATGCAGCACTGTTGGTGGCAGTGTCCATTCAAAGGGCCAGCGCAGCATTGTCCTCCCCAATCAGCACGGCAGAATGCAGTCTGCTGGTGGCTGCCAAAAGGTTAGCAGCCCTGATGAAAGGGGAGCCCATTATTCACCACTCCTACAGAGCCCCCCTTTGTGCCTGGCAGCCCAGCCCTGCACGATGGAGGTCCGGATCTGCGGCTGACTGAGCTCGCCACAGAAGCCATTCATGGGAATGCAAAGACATAGAAAAGTGGCCCAAAAGCCCAAAGCTGCTTTTCTGGAAGCTATAAGCATGGCAATGTGGGACCATGACACATTGTATTGCTTCACTATGCTGACAACCTGACCATGGTGACCAACACCAAGTGGATAGTAGATCTCTCCTGGCTCCCAGACTTCTGGGGGGTCCCCCAAACCCTCAGTGCCATGAAGCAAATAACCAGTTGGGCAGGAAGATCCATACTCAATTGTGCTATGTAGTCCTTGCCTGCTGAGTTGCTGATTCACTGCCCTGAGAGGTTTCCAGTAGCCCATGGCCAGTTGAAGAAGATGCTGGAAGAAAGGTCTTGGGGATACCCAACCAGACCTAAGGCAACCTCCTGGAAAAACCTAGACAGGGCAGTCCACATGGTGCTGTCATCTGGGTCGTATCTGTGAGGATTTGGATTAGCTTGGGATAATATTAGCCTGTTTTCCACTCCAGGAGCGAGTGGGCAGTAGCTGGCATAGAGCCTAAATGGAGTACTCCAGAGCAGGTCTGGGTAAAGCACAGGAAACTGAAAGGATAAATCCACCAGATTCTTGGGCTAGGTGGGGACATAGGCATTGGCAGTCATTGGTCATTTCACTCAGACTAAGCACCTGAGCCCACAGCCACATAGTGACACTGTGTCCCACAGTAGGTGGGAAGAGCTCAGAGCGTGGACTTGGGTCTGCTTCTAGACTCTATGTCAGTCCAGCTAAGGAGGGAACAACTGTCTACAGAGCTAAGGGCTGGGCGGCAAGAATTCAGTAGATACCACCAGCACCAAGGCACTCCTTTATGCTGGAGACAGAGGCTGGGAGCGACCAGAAGTGGAAAGGGACCAGACCGCAGGACCGGAGGGGGCCTACCTTTCCCAGTAGGACACCACATTCCCCAGTTAAGACAGCCACACTCCTAGCTAAAGACAGTACAAAGACAGAACCTCCCTCCACCTTGCTATGCAAGCACCACCTAGGAGAAACGCAGAGCCAGGCACACAAAGCCCACACACGCCCACGTATTACGCTGCAACCAGAGGGAGAGGGGTGGAGAGAGGACAGATCCTGGGGCTGAATCATGACACATATACACACGGATGCATACTGTTATGGTTTGGGTATAGATGTCCCCCCAAAGCCCCATGCAGCCACTGGAGACAGTCTTTTCAGAAGTGGCTGCATCAAAAGCATGTGGTGCTGAGCTTCAGTGTGTGTAACTACCTAATCAGTCCACTGATTGGCTTGGCACTGCACTAATCCCAACAGTCTAGAGAAGATATAAGAAGCAGAAACCTGCTGTCCATATGCAATTGAGGAGGAATGCTGGTCCTAAGATGAGACCTTTTCTACTAATGAAGGCCCCTGTCTTCCCAGATGATATGGAACACCCCTGCCATGACTGTCACTGAAGCCACCTATCCCCTCCTCAAGGTCCACATCCCAGCCCCAAGAAGCAAGGCCCTGTTGGGGACACAGCAAAAGCCAGCTGCAGGAAGGAGGCAGTGCTATGGAGGCCTGGGCAATACAGCCTGCGTGAGCTGACTCTGCCCTGCTGCTGGGCACTGCTCTAACACGTCAGACCCCAAGCCCAACACTCGAGGAGTCACTGAACAAGGCTACAGCTATAAGAAAGACACTGTCCATGGACAGAAGAACCTCAGGGAATCCCCATTTTTGAGCCCACAGCCAGAGGCAGCTGTCATGTTCTGAGAGCTCTGCCTGCTGATACTTACCTTCTATCATTTCTCTTCATAATACTATTTTTCTTATCTTTCTACAAAACGTACAAGGAAAGAAAGAAGAATGAGGTTTGTCCAGCCCACCTGCTGAGAGATTGCTCTGGTAAGTGGACAGGGGCTAGGGATTCTGCAGCCTTAATGGGTCAGCATTCCCAAGGGCCACTGGCAAACACAAGAAAGAAATGAGGGGAACAGCCTGAAAAAACAAAACAAAACAAAAAACCAGCTGCAACTGTGCTCACAAAGGGCTGGGACATGGCTGCACCTACCTGTCAAGCACGTAGCCCAGAGCCTTGTGCCGGACACCCGAGTACACCGAGGGGCTTGTCTCCCAGGCCACTAAGTTGGATGCATCATGGAAAAGGTGGATGTTCACCAAGTCAAAGGCACTGTAACCAAGAGAGAAAGAACAGGTAGCCAAGGGTCAGAGTCCTCTAGCTGCCCTGAGTAGGGAGGTTCCCTCTGTCTGCCTCAGGACAACAGGTACTACCTCCAGTCTCCTGGGTAGCAGAGCTACCAGGGCCCTAGAACACCAACCACTCTCCTATTCTTAGCCATTCCAGGTTAAGAGCATGGCCTTCTCGGAGGCTAGAGGATATGAGACATTAAGTAAGGGCTTCAATAAATCCTCACAAATGTAGGTGGTCTGGCCAAGTAAAAGGAGAGCTGTCTTTCTTTAAAGAAAAAGACTTGCACAAGATTATAAGACTCTTCACAACCTTTAGGCTAAGCTGTAAGGAGGGAGATGCGCTTCCCTCAGCCTTAGCTCCAAACAGCCCATTTGCCACAGCCTGTACACTGTCCCACTGTCAAGGGGCTCCTAACAACAGTGTAGCACAAAAACAGGAAGGCAAGCTATTCATTTCAATCCCAAAAGAAGCTCGTAAGCAATATCCCAAGAAAGTTCTTTGCCTATAAGCTTCTCATGGACTTGGTGAGGCCCAAATCTGGTCCAGATCAGCCTTCACCACAATCTGGACAGCCTTTTGTCATCCTTAGTTGGCTCATGGATGTGTCCATTTCACAATGTGAGCTCCTGTTACTGTCCCTAAAGTGCTCATGGTCACATTACATTCTGTGCAATACAATGATTTTTCAGCAGTAAACACAGACACTGAGGACCCTAAGCTTGCACTGTCTTCTTCCAACCTGTAGCTGCCACTGCCCATGAGCTTGATGGCCTCAAATCTAGGTGTTCGTACCCCAGGCACTTCTCTGACAGTCTAGCATGTTGGTCTCCAAGACTAAAAGCAGTTGTAGTGATCAGTCACTCCTAATCAGGTCACAAGGTATGGCAACTCTGCCTTGTGATCTTTCTGCCCCCTCTTTTGTTCCCCCATACCCTGGACTTTATCCTAAGCAGCTATGGGCAGGTCACATGGGAAGGAGCTGTGTTCTACTATCGCCACCCATGGACAAGCTTAGAAGAGCTGTGCCTAGATGCAGAAGGTCTGAGGCAGCAGCCATGAGATCTGGTCCAGACCCTCAGCTGAGCCCCAAAACCATGGCCAATCAATGTTTGTTCTTGTTCCCTGGAGCTGAAAACTGAGGGTGGTCTATCTTACTAGATCCTTAGCCAGTCAGCCTTTAGAAACTCCCTGGAAGGGAAATGAAAACAAAGCCTCAAGTAGCATTCCACCACCTGGAAGCCACATGGAAACCACAGGAGAAAGGCAGAAACAGATTCTTGCAGTTTCGTTTTGCCAGAAAAGGGCACTGCTTCTGGGAGCATTTACCTGCAGAAAGCAGGCCAGTACGACAGAGTGGGGATGGGACCTTCTTTGTGCTCAGGTTCTAGATAAACACCGACTTCTGAACCATCTTCACACCATTTAGCTTTGCAGCCTGGCACTCACTAGGAACCTCTTTGCCAAGTGTACTCAGTCAGCAGGCTCTGGCACAAATACGCTCATTCTTGGTAAAGAACCAGAGGCTTTCTACCATGTCTCCATTTGTGCTGAGAACCCAGACCACTCACTTAAAAGGAATGGGTGACAACAGCCTGTGTGATGTGGCACAAAGAACATCAACAAGGGATGGGCAGGGGCTGTGCACCAAGAGCCCTATTCAAAATCAGTAGATTTGGATGACACTTGCAAAACGACAGTTTTGTGAGATATCAGAGAAAGATAAAACTCTCCGGCAGTTATGCAGCGGACATCATCTGCTCTGGGTACGTAACATACATACCAGTCAGCAATGCACCACCTTGTCCGGATGAAGCCTTTTCTTGACCACTTGCACTGAAAAGCAAAGATCACACAGTAAGCACCACAAAGAGAAGCCACAGGCCATGTGCCAGCTGCACTCAAGGTACACACAGGACGCTTCTCCACACAGAAACCCACCTGTAAGCAGTGTTTAAAGTAGTCTGCTAAAATGAGCTGGCATGTGCATTTACCACGATGGTGAAAAGTCAGGGACAGCTGTTTTGCTAGACATCCTGACGGCCGGCAAGCTGACTTGACCAAGAGAATGATAGTGAGAGGCCTGAAGAGGTACAGCAATATGAAACTACCCCAAAGCCCATGCTTAGTGAGCCCGCGGAGGCCCCACCCCAGTGCTATCACAGAGCACAGCCTTTGCCTGTGAGACTGAGGCATTTTACTCATGTGTAGGGCAGCCCCAAGAACAGTATGTGCTATGATCTGGATGTGTCCCACAAACCCATGGTGCAATTCTACTTCTAGTGCAAAGGCGCTAGCTCCAGAAAGGTAATTAGATCACCAGGGCTCCTCCCTCCTGAATGGCTAAAGCCCTTAGAAAAGGGCTTGACAGAGACAGTCTGCTCCCTTTTGCCCCCTCTATCCCTTCTGGCATGCAGCGATACAATACTCATCCTCTAGGAAGATACAGCACAAGACACTATGGTCTTATGTTCCATGTGCTTTCTCCCATGCCCAAGATTATGTAGAACCATAAAGAATAAATCCCTGCTATTGCTGAACTTCCAGCCTAGAATGCTGCTCAGACACCTGATACCAAGGAAGGGGCAGGCCACAGAAAGCTGCTCTTGGCCTCTACCCCACATTCTTTCCCCTATCCAAACAACAGAGTCTGAGAATAGTCACTGATTTCCCTCACTCTCTTCATGTTGGTCTTGAAGGGAGGAAAAAAAAATGGCAGGGACAACACAGAGGAGTAGGAAGGGCAAAGACATAGGAAATGCTGACAAAGAAAAGCCCAAATGGCCCATATGTCCTTTCCCAAATCACTGACCAACAACTGCTCATGCTCATCCAGCAAGGCAGAGGTAGCAGCCCGGCTGCTGTACTATGCTGAAAGATTCTGGGCGCAGATGCCAAGGACAGTGTGTGACTTAAGACTGAACCCTACACTGTATTTTATCTTCATTAATCTTAGTTTAAATAGCCACACAGCACTGGGCTGCCCCACGGCCTAACCAGTTTTGGGAATTACGCTGTCCAAAAAGAGTCCCTCTTACATTTTCAACTCATAAGCACCATGTAAATCAACATTGTAGGACTGGAGGGTTCTCTCCTCTTAGAATGCCAGCCCAAACAGCAGAAGTGCTATCAGCACTGGTCCTAGTTGGAGTCCAGAGCCTGGTGTAGTTGGCTTGGTGAGACAGGAGGTAGGAAAGATAAGCCTTGAGGTTTATATAGCATCTCAAGAGAAGACTGAGGTGAAGACCGCATTTGCCCCATCACGCCTGGGCTGTCTGCTGCACAACTGACCTTCTAAGAATTCAGAGTTAAGAGTTGGTGAAATGGGTTCCTTATATCCGAGAAGAGTCCACAGAAATAAGCATGAGGCAGTCTTATTTCACTTCCTTATTTAATGGAAATAATTCAATGGTTAAAAACCATGTCTCCCCTTGGTCCCACAACTCTTAACCAAGGGTCCTATTTCTTTTACCTTCCCTTATAATCACACTTCCTTGGGCAAGGGCTGTCCAAACACAATCCATATGCTTTGTATCTAGACGCGCCCCCCCCCCCCCGCCAGCTTTATGAGCTCACAGACAGGGCTTTCCAGAGGTGGCTGTATCTAGAGTATGTGATACTGGGTTTAAGTGTGTGTGCTAACTCCGGGGTTTATCACAGTTCTGGGTGAGAATACTCGAAGGCCCACTCGGGCTATGGGGGGCTGTCCTGGTGCTACTGCACCATGGCCACGTTGCATCTCTTCTGTGATCCCCCTCTGCCATGCTGTTCTGCCTTGGAACCAGCCAACTACAGACTGAAACCTCTACAAATTGAGCTGCATTAAATTTTTCCTCTTTGAGCATCCAGTACCTTGTCTCAGCAACAACAAAAAAACAAACAAAAAACTACCCTAGACAGTGCCCATTTCTCTGCTCCAACTCAACACTCAAAAGCAGGTTGGTTCCTAGTCCCAACACCCTGCCCAGAATGCGGCCTTCAAGCACTCTGCTCCTCCACACACAGCGTCTCGGCAGCATTCGATGCGGCCAAAGGCCTTGCAGCCCCCCCCCCCCCGTCGTCTTCATTCTCTAGCCACAGCACCCCAGACTCTAGGTGCTGGGACTGAGAACAGGTGCTCCTTCTCCCGCGCCCCACTTACCCATGCCTAGGGATGGCAGGGCGAACCACCTCCACGCTGGTGGCTTAGCTGCTGGCCAGCTACCAACCTCCTCCCGCAGCACTCTGAATCATTCTTGTGGCCTCTGTCATCTACCCGCGCTAGTAAGCAGTACCATAACAGCTTTACTTGTCAATTCTTTGATTTATAGATTTATTCTTAACTGCCTTGCTTTGGACCCCAGCTATGCTCAGCATGAAAACGCAATGCTTTAATTTGGGAAAAACTTCTCCTATCTTTTCCAATATTGTTCTTTATTGTTTCCTTCTGCACTTTCTTTTGGCCGAATATGTGAGCTTCTCAGTGGGGCTTTCATACCTTTTAATTGTCCTTGGAATAAAAATATAAACTGAACAAAAATCTTCATCTTTCCTGGTTATATTCCAGGTAAACTCTTCAATACTTTTTGATTGTGGTCCTGTCTCAGCCACATCATCTGGTTTTATAATCTATTCTGCCCTTTTTCATGACTGTTTCTATGGGGCTGTTTGTAGTGTTGGAGACTGAACCCAGGGCCTTGAATATGCTAGGTCAGCACTCTACCACTTAGCATACCCTTCACCGCCCCCCATAAGCTATTTTTTGTACCTTACTCTGATTTTTTTTATTTTTCACCTAGCAGTGTTGTGGCTACACCAAACAAACATCACATAGAGTCTGGTTTCCTGGCTCCCTGGCAATACAAAGTACCCCAGCAAGCAATCATAGGGCCCACAGGTTCATCTGCTTTTTTCCTTTTAAGTCTGGTATTATTCCTCTTACTTTCAGGGTCCCAGGCCTAAGTAAGCAGACTCTTAAAAAAAAAAAAAAAAAAAAGACTTTATTTCTCAGAGCACTGTTGGATCCATTAAAAAAAACTGAGCAAAGAATACAGAGGGTCCCCACATGCACCTCCCAGTGTGGACAAACACATGACTAGACCCATTTACCATTCTCTCTGGACAGCACTATAGGGGCTGCTGCTCTTTTAGCCAGTACCCCCAGCTATGTTCAGCCTTACAGGATGACACGACCAGCAGAACTATATCAAGTTCCCAACTGACAAACATTCAGACTTTCACAAGTGTACTACATAAGATCTACAAGTCTACTCTAGAAGACTCACTGGTCAGATTATGAACGATTGCAATTTATGAACATTCTCCCAAAATGGAACCCATTTATCACTTGGGAACTACTATACCTATTGTCCCTGGCCCCTTCTTACTAGGCTTTCTCACCCTCTATGCTTCCTGGCTGCAGGTAGGAAGCCTTCTACCAGCACATGATGTTTCTTCTTTGCCACAGCTGACCAATCACAGACTGAAATCATGACACTTTCCTCCTTTGTTTTCTCAGGTATTTTGTCACAGTGACAAAAAGCTAACACATCCTGATAGTCCAACATTCTCATAGCCTATGATCCACCATGTGTCCTTGGCTCTGGGCTAAGATCTAGACTGGCCTTCCGGAGCCCACATGAGAGTCAGTGTCGTCCACAGCATCCTGTGTACTCTTCTGTAAACCAGAAGACAGTCTACACAGCTTTACCCTAATTTCATCAGGGAGCAAATGAAGGTTCAAAGGCTCCAAACTTTTTAAGACCACCAGCTCCTTGGAAAAAGGAACAAAACCAGAATCTACTTCCCTAATTCCAGGGACAAGATTTTCTCTTTCTGGCCACTTACTCCCCTCCCCTCTTCTGGCTGAACTTAAACACTCTGGGTCAGTATTAGGGCGAGATGGCTCAAAGGAATGTGTACTACCCTAAGTCATCAGAGTGCAGGTGCCTTTGATAAACTGTTCCTCAGTATAGTCTCCCCAAATACCTCTTCCTCATAATACATATACATACAGCCACAACACATCCAAGTACACACATGAACCCATAAACACACAAGCCTACATATGTGTTTATGTATATACACACACGGGCAGATATGTGAATACATACACATGTACACTCTCATGTACCCAGGCACAGCATGCATGACTAGAAGTACTACACACAGAAAACAGCCCACCACATGCCCAAGCACTTGAGCATCATGGAAGCCTCAGGCATCACCAAACACGTGCTGCTGCATGGTCCACTGCAAATAGAAGTGGAACGAGCATGGGTGGGGCTCCTCAAATGGTTGCTGGGTCTCTAGCATTCTGATCATGTTATAGAACTTTCTGGTCACTGATCACTTTCTGAAACCCTCATTTGTGGACTCCTAGATCAAAGACGGTGGCAATTCCACACTCCTTGAGTGGCCATACCCCAGGTCTGGGGTGGCTCTGCTCTTAGAGGGGTCATCATTGCAGAAATGAAAATCTTACCGAGGAGGGGACAGGGTGTAGCACATCTCTCACCATGTGCAGGTTCTGCTCAGGTCCCCTGTTAATAGAGTTCCTTGAACCAACAGATGGATTGCAAATGCAGGCGGTTTCATCTACTAAAAGACAGCATAAATCGCAGTGGAGAAAAGAGGAGCTACAGGGAGGTTATCGCCATGCAGCCCTGCTGTGAAAAGCCCACTCAGAGCATTAGTGGAATTAATTCATCTTTCATAGGAGCTTGCAGCAGGATCTGTGATCTATGGTAACAACCAATTTCTCACTACGGGCAAGAGGAAAAAAATGACTTGCCTCGATCGACTACACAAATCTGCTTTTTAAAAATGGCCTCACATTATCTGGAGTGTTGCTCCCAGAGGCGTCATTTGAAATTCATACTGAGCCAAAAGCACCCATAAATCAACAGAGAAAGTTTTGTTAGTTTTAGATGCAGTGGGCTGTAATTATTTGGAATTGCATTATGCCTCCATCACAGTAATTACATTTAGATTATCCTTAAGTGATGGTAATAAAAGAAAGAGAAATCAGTCTTAAACTAATTCCCTCCCCCAAAATGTGCTAGAATCTAGCACAACGCTGGCAGGAAGATACAGAGAGGCAAGGCCAGGCAGAGCTGCTGTGGCTCTGGCCAAAGCTGGTCTCTGGGCAAGGCTCAAGGATGGGAGACTCAGCATTCCTACTCTCCAGAGCGAAACACACTTTGTGAAGGTCTGTATGTTAAAAAGCACAGTACTGCATGCACTCACAAGAAAGCCCTGGGCGTTGGGGCAGACACGTCTTGACTCAGAGAGCAATAAGAGGCTGTCTACAGTCTGATCAGATCTCACAAAGGATCCCTGGAGGAGCCACGGAGTGTTGTAGGGAACCCCACCACTGTGTTAGTTGTCCCACGTGGTGCCTACTACCCTGGCTGCTCCCCTTCCCGGTCCACATAGGGCACCATGGCACTATGCTGAGATGATAGCAGATAGTCATGGAGGCCAGGGAACAGGGTTGTGTGGCAGACACATGCCCCTCAGGCCCCTAAGTGCGAAAGGCAAAACGTGATGAGAAGATCTGCCATCCCCAATTCTGGAAATGTAAGGAGTAAGGTGAGGGGACAGGTCACCAAGGAGCCTGCACATGGGCTCAGGACAGGAAGGCTGCCTGCCAGGTCCCTGGAAGGAACAACTTTGCACAGAAACAACAAGCAATGGATGTGACCACACCTGTGGCAACTTAAAACACTGCTCACAGTGGCACATTCCTCAGTGCAAAACAGACAAACGTGCGAGGCTCTTGGACAGAGGGCCAATGTCGTCTTTAGGAGAAGATCCCACAAAAAGGAGTGATGGAGAAAACAGAGCTTTATTGGCAATAAAATGCACATACCCACAACTGCTCTTCATCAGAACAGGGTCTATAGCATCTGCTGTTGATTCGTCACCCTCTTCTCAACATTTGAAACGGTAAAGAAAGTTGCAAGGGCACAAATTGCTTGGGGGAGGGGCCTCAAGTGCCCCCACATCATCACAGGTTCTACCACTTGTGCCCGTGTCTAGCACTGCCCATCTTTAATTCATCCCATCTGTCTTTCAGGGGTATCTCAAAACCACAGAACAG
>PVJA010045920.1:0-15367 GCA_004027025.1 Myocastor coypus | reverse complement strand
AAGAAGAAGAAGCGCCTGGCCTTCTTAACAGCTACCATACACTGGACAACAGTATATTTTTAATCTCTTCAAAAAACTACTACTAGAAGTCAAATTCCACAAATTTTTAAATTACCTGGGTCTTCTGCCATATGAACACTGGTTTCCCTGGTGCTATTAATGACTTAAGTTTCTGCTATCAGCAAAACCCAAACCACTCCACTTGATTTCCCCTTTGTGACTGGCTGAGAGGAGGACCCAGAGTATCAGAAGTAGCGAGCGGGTGCCAAGCTTCACATCAGATCACTGTTTAGGTTCTATGTGCTCCCGCTATTCCTAGCTTCGGGAGCATTAGTTTCTTCACTCGCACAGTACAGCTACTAATAGCACCCAAGGCACAGAGCCATTAACAGGTGACAGGAAGTTACTGGCATAGAATCATGGAACACCACGCAGGGCACATGCAGCGTGTGCTGAGCACTGACCACAATTACAGGCAGTGATAGAGAGTGATAGGAAGCCACGTGGGCAGAAGTCCACCCAGCCAGGGCCTGGTGCCCCTGTGTTCCAACACCATCACCATCAAAACACTACATAGCAGCCAAACCCAAATACACAG
Source organism: Myocastor coypus (assembly GCA_004027025.1). Lineage (NCBI taxonomy): Eukaryota > Metazoa > Chordata > Mammalia > Rodentia > Myocastoridae > Myocastor > Myocastor coypus. The sequence continues at coordinate 14,769 of PVJA010045920.1, read as the reverse complement.
CAAAGTGGCAGCTTGGAATTTGTGCCTAAACTCTAAGTGTGCTTGCTTATTTCAGCCTTCAAGGGCCAGGCATCGTAATGGTGGCTACAGGTGCAGCAGAGTCATGCAGGTTTGCCATGGTTGTGCCTGAACTCAAACTCTGGGAGGAGAGATCCGTACATGCTCAGTCACTGAAATTATGAGGTGATGATTTAGCCCCAGGACTAAGAAGGTGAATGCACTGTTGCTGTGCTCAGAACATGTCCCCCTAATGCTGAGGACAAACCTAATCTCTAGTGTATTAGTTCTAAAAGATACGGCCTTCAAGACTTGACTAGGCTATGGAGACAAAGCCCTCAGGGATAAAGGCCGTTATAGAAGAGGTCTGAGAGGGTCTGCTCACACTTCTGCCAGGAGGACACATACAAGGCATGTATAGCAGAAGCAGTGCTCGCCTGGACCCCAGATCTTCTGGCAGCCACCAGAATGGGCAGGCAGTGACCCCTTGTTATTTACGAGTTGCTCAGTGTAAAGTACTCTGTTGTTCCAGCAGCATGAGTCAGTCAAGGCACTCACTTACCAAGAAAGTAGGAGAAAAGGATTCATCCAAGGATATTTGGACTGGACTTTGAAAGCTTCTGTGTACCACCCAAGGAACAGTCCAGTGTGAGGAAACATCAGAAGGGACACATGGAGATGTCAAAGGAAGGCATACTGTGGAGTGGTGGGGGGGCTGGACCCCAACATGCCCCAGGTCCGCTGCCGATATGCTTGAGAAATACTGTATATTATTTTGGGAAGTCACCAGAGTTTATGTAAATTAATGGGCAGGGCAGGGTGCAAAGGGGAGGCATAGGGCAACAGGTTGAGGAGTTTACGCAGTGACTGCTGAGGCTGGCATCTGTGATGCCAGAGTGGAGTCAAAGCCCTCCATGCGCCAGGCACCCAAGAGGCTGAAGGACCTAGGTGACACTTCCTCTAAAAGCCTCGCTTCAACCCTATCCATATTACGGCAAAGACAGTTATGTTTGTGATTCCAGAGCAACAGACGCCTGTAACAGTTGTTATACAATATGGCATGGGATTTCAAGAGTTGGGGTACGCAGCCCCCTCTGGGCCAACTCTCAGAGTGTCTCTGTGGGAAAGCTGAGCTGGAACAACAGGAGAAGAAAAAGCATTCTGAGCAAAGGTGGGGAGTCGGAGGCCATGGGTGGTCTCTGTCCCTGAGTTTCCTAGCCTGACAAAAGGCAGGGTTCCTGCTAGAGCTGGCCTTCACATGTTGGCTATTATGGTTGTGTCTACTTGTCCCCCTAGTCTTCATGCGGTCTTGGGGCAGGCTTCTAGACTTCAGGATCGGTTCATGAGTGTCTCAGTTACTCTTCTCTTGCTGCTGGGGCAAATGCCTGATGCCCAAAATGAAGGAAGGAAGGGTGGATCATCAGTTTTTCACAAACTCTAGAAGTCTGCCGCATGGCTGCATAAGGCTTTGAGGGTACAGCGAGACACAATCCACGACAATGAGTCAGCGTTGGGATTATGACCACGAATGCTGTTGGGGTTATGGGTGCGAGCGCTACGGACTTGCTCTCTGAGGCACTGTTGCTGCGACTGCTCCCATTTGCTCTTACTCTTTGCCACCACCATGAAAGTTAGCCCTCTGCCATGTGCCTCTTTGCCTTGGAGCCAGCCGAGTATGGACCGAAACATCAACTAACTGGGAGCTAAATAAACCTTTCCTTCCTTCGTTTTGGGTGTCATGTATTTTGTCCCAGCAAGGACAGAAGAGTAACCAAGACACTGGCAAAGAAGAATCCAGGAAAATGGGGTTGAGCAGGTGAGGGTCAGACCTGTGCCAGCTGCTGGGTGTCTGAACGAGTCCGCCTGTCCTCAACCTCGCACTGGAAATGGATAATGAGAACACGGTACCAGGACAGGAATTTCCAAGCTGGATAAACATTGCCTTCCAGGCCTGGCTTTTGTTTGTTTGTTTTGCTTTGTGTCTTTCTTCAGACACTCATGGACCAGTAGAGTATGGAATCATGGCTAACCCAGGGAAACACTGATTCCCACTGAAAGGGGAAACTGGTTTCTGAGTTTGTTCTCCATTCTAGACTGTGGAGAACTACCTATTATGGAAAGGAACAATAACAACTGCTTTTCTAAAAACGGAAGAGATAGCTTATTTCTTTTCAGCATGGCCTGTATCCCTTCAGGGGTCAAAGGGAAACAGCTGAGGTACGGCGCTGACTGGCAGGCTCTGGGAGGAAGCTGTGCACTGTGCGGGCTTCTACCCTGTGGCTCGTACCACGCACCCCAGAGCCCCACTTTATTTGTCCAGTTGAGCCAGACAAAGCACATTTGCTGCGACAAGCTGAGGTCCCTGCCAGGGTCGCCTCTCCCTCACAGCCACGGTATCACCTCCCCAGGTGTGGTGGCTCCAGGACAAGGCAGATGTTTGTTGCCTCTGTTGTGAGGACAGGAAACCAGCAGTGCTAAGGCTGTGAGAACAGATCACCCTGAAATGACGGCGACAGCAGCTTGGTGAACACCACAGCAAGCTCTACCTGGGCTGGTTTCCTTACCGTAGCTCCACTTCTGCCCAGGGGCTGGCACCGGTGCCAGCCTAGACTCCGAGCTGTTGAGGTCACCTGAGTAGGTGCTACTGTGTGCCTCTTGTGATACAATAGCTGATTCAATCCTTGCCCAGTAAACGAAATATGACTGGACTACTGATAATCTGTGGAAAAGGAGAGAGGGCAGAGTGATCAGGGATTTAGTTTCCACTAAGTAATGCCCAAGGCCATCCTAACAGCAAAGACAGAACAAAAGCCCAAATGAATAGGAGAACTGGAGGTTATTTTATTTCCCTTTGAGTGACTTCATTCTTTAAAAAAACAAAAAAACAGAAAAAAAATAAAAAAAAATAAATAAACAAAACAACAACAACAACAAAAAAAAAAACAACACAGAACTCAAGAGGTGAAAGTAATTAGGAGAGGTTTCTACAGAAATAAATTAATCTCCCTGGATAAATATGAGCATTAAAATTCCTGCTTTGGGCTTAGCTTATGACTAGTTCAGTGGCAGAGAGCAGGCCTGGCATGCTCAAGGACCCAGGTTCAAGTCCCAGCACTGCAAAGAAATTGCCTTTCTCCACTGTAACTAAAAACTGTCTGGAACTATTTAAACTCAGAGAAAAGGTTTCCGCTTTATTATTAGCTATTCCTGATATACTATCAATTATATCATTAATTAAAGATTTCACAATTCCAGTGTGCAGCTAGTGGGAATGCATCAGAATTGCAGATGTTACTGAAGACTGATGAGAAATCACTAACGTTCTAAACAGTGTCTTAAATGCAAATGCCTTTCTCTCGTGCAAATTTCGCTCACAGACATTGTGCTACTGGCCCTTCTCCCATTCTCCAAGATAGATTGTTGACAAGCGTCGCTCTTCCACGGATAGTACTCAGAAGACTGTCGTCAGGCTCTGACTAACAGAGCTGAGGTCTCCCACTGAATCAAGAAACCAGTGATGGGTCTGACTGGGCCTCAAACACATGGCTTCCAGACACCGCTCGGGATTCTGGGAAAGGAGACAGCAGGGTGGTTTAGAGGAGGCTTCTGACCAAATGACTCAGCTCCTTCTTCTGTCACTTGGAGACAACAGCTTTTAAGCTACTTCCTATGCTACACATAGCAAATCTGAGTGGACAGGGGTTCCCTTCTCTTGTCCTGCTGGCTTCCTGGGGCTCCCAGGGGAGATGGAGAAGGACACTGCAATTTGGGACCTAAACTTTGCCTCTTGTGGCTCTTGATGAGCAGCATTTTTCTGTTCCCGAGGAGCAGGGGACCATGGTGGGGGAGGGGCACCATGATGACCATTTTTGTGCTGTCATGTCAGGCAGCCTCAGGGCCTCCTCCTACCCTCCTTCTGAGGTCATTGAGTAGGAAAGGGGACAGAAATAAACTTGAAGAAAAGGAAGAGAAAAGCCTCGCTGAGTCCTCAGGCTTGGCTTGCCACTGGGAGACTGCACGTCTCTGTCTTACAGGAACCTGACGTCCCCCACAGGCAGGGCAGGAGCCTTCCACATGAATGAGAGGTTTCTTTTCCGGGACTTGTCTGAGTGGGTGACTGTGTCGGCCTCTTGGAGACAGGTCAGCCGTTTGGAGCGAGGAGGAATGAAGATGAAAGTGCCAGCCGTCTGCCACTCAGATGCGTGCTGGGCCTGCAGCACAAAGCCCATGAAGTCGCGGCTGCTTCTCACTGACACTGCAACAGAAAGCAGCGGACGCGGGGCCTCAGGGCCGCGCAGAGATGTTATGCAGGTGTTTTCAAAACAGACAGCGAACAATTCCTTAGAAGGCGGGGTCCTGCTGTACACCAAAATAAATTCCATTTGGACCCAGAAGTGTGTAAAAATGAAACACAAACCAGAAAAAAATTTTTTTTTCCTTTTTTAAAACCTTAGAATTAGAAATACCTCTTTAAGTAATGTAGTGGCCATATGGGAAAGGGAGAATAAAGTTTGTGCCGTTATTAAGGGTAGGCGAAGCTAGATGAAACCAAAACAACAGATAAACTCAGAAAAGCGTTTTCAACGCATACAATGGAAAAACACACAGAGGTAAGCTGGGCCACTAAAAAAGATGGTTCTCCCCGCAAGCATGGAAGAAGACCACACCAAAACAAGGTCATCGTAACTTAAAAAGCAACTACAAAGAAGATGCTATGCAAATCTCTCACACTAGCAAAGGTGAAGGTGTGCGATGATGGCCGGTATTAATAACTGCAAGAACTAGCACCCTTGTTCACTGCATAGGACTAGCGCTTTGGGGACCACCTTCTTTATTTAACTGCAGTTACCCAAGATGCATTGTAAAGCACCAGGGAACCCTGAAAACAGTGTGTGAAATAAGCCAGAATGGCGAGCCTACATGGTTCAACTTACGTGAAATAGCTGTCTGTCTGTCTGTCTATGTGTCTGTCTATCTATGATAGGGTGGAACCCAGGGTCATAAGCATGCACCCTACCACTGAGCTCTGTATTTTATTTCACCGCCATTGTGTGATAAATATTTTAGATATATAGCCTGATGTCTTGCTCTCCGTAAAGAAATGGTTACTGAGGTCAAGCAAGTTATTCTATCCCTTATCTCCCTGAGGTCCCCTGACAGATGAAAAAAAAAAAAAGTTTATGTTTAAGTTTTATAATAAGAAAACGGTATATTTTTCTCCTACACATGATACATAAAGGTTGTTAGGATAACCTCTGGGATACAATATATTTATATTTTATGAAAAGATAATATTTTGTAATCATGTCTCAGTGGTTCTCAACCTTTCTAATACCATGACCCCACAATACAGTTCCTCATGTTGCGGTCACCCTAAACCAAAAAATAATTTTGGTTGGTACTTCAAAACTGTAATTTTGCTACAGTTATGATTCAGAATGGCTTTAGGTGACCCCTGTGTTTTGGTCGATTGACCCCCGCCGGGGTCGCGATCCACAGGTTGAGAACCCCTGTTTTAGATTATTACCAGTATAGAGATCAGTTATACTGACATTTTCTTTTTTATTATTTATTTCCTTATTTTGTATAGGGTCTCACTACACAGCTCAGACTCATTACGATCCTTCTATTTTCAGCCTCCCCAGCGCTGGGATTACTGGCGCACAGCACCACACCTGGACTCCATAGCCAGCTAAGCATTCCCCAGGGGTGAGGCCAGCGTGGCATGTGGTACTGGGGATCGAACCCAAGTCCTTGAGATTGCCTAAGCATGCGGTTAGTCCACTAAGCTATCTCGCTGGCCCTTGTCATTTTCATGACACAAACTCTATGCTTATTTTTGGCCAAAGTAGTGCTGTTTAGGCCTAAGCCAAGGTGCCCAGTGTAAAAGGTTTCCTGGACTCTCTGGAGTACCTGTCGGTCTCCAGAAGCCTCTCCCACACATACCTGGAATCTGGTCTCCTGGTGAGTAGGCAGATTTGCCAATGTGGATGGAAATGTGGCGGGGGCTGTGGCGCTGGGGCTGGGCTCCAACGTGTCTGGGCCGCAGGTCCTCACAGACCACCACACTGGCACCATGGGAAAAGGCAGATGAACAGGAAACCAGACAGAAACTGACCCAAGCCCAGCCTGTAAGAACAGCTGGCTCCTTCATCCTGCTCTCTGCTGTATCCTGAAAAACAACAGCTTCAGGCAGCTGCCACATCAGAAGGTGATACGGGGTCTAGTTGGTGGTGACTGACCCAAATCCCATGCTCCCTTTGACCCAATATGTGCAGGCCTGCCTCCTGAAGGTCAAGATCGAAAAGACAGGCCAGGCTACGGGAAGCATTTCACTTCTAAAAATGTTTCTTTTTAAATTTCTCATCATTTTTTTCATGAGGCAAGACTCATTTCAAAAGAAGAGGCTTTAATGTTTAAATCTAAGAAATAATGCCTGATGATGTTTGTTTCCTACAGTGAACTTACACGTTGTCTGAACGTCAAGGGCAGGATGAGCTGTAATACTTTATTGCTAAAGTAGACACCAATGTTCCAAATGGCCATGGAGCATGATATATGGGGACTTGGCTTGGTGGTGTCTTTATCTCGACAACTAAAAATTACCGAGTTACAATACTACAAAAACTTATATCTGCTATCAATTATTTAGAAGTGATTAAATTTTCCATATTGTGATATTCTTCTGTCCTTTCTTCTTCTCTTTTTAATTATATCACTATTTTGGAAGAGGAGCAGAGGAATTACATCAAGCTGATTCATTCTATGCCTTGTTAAATAGGCTGGTGAAGGAAAATGGGCTTAGGAATAGAATATGACAATTGGATAAAATAGCACTGATATTATTTTGTAATGTAATTGTAGTATGTTAATATTTTGTAAATTTCATTTTTTGCTTGCAACTTCTAATGCCCAACAATAGAAAGAATTAAAAGTTGAAAATATAAAAGAAAGAAATTGATACCTAACACTAAAGGGAGAGACAAGAAATAAGACAGATAAAGAGCTCTGGGAGTAAATACATATATTTCTAATAGTTTTGTGTTTTAAACTTTGTTTATATTTTTTAACCCAGTGCTTTAAAAAATTGGCTAATATTTTGATCTAAGCACAAAATAATAACACCTCCCTTTTATTTATTATTTTATTTATTTATTTTTTCTGTATTTAAGACAAGGTCTACAGGGTCTCACGACATAGATCAGACTCATAGTGATCCTCCTGTTTTCAGCCTCCCAAAGGGCTGGGATTGCAGGCATGTGCCACCATGCCCAGTCTCAATCGCCATCTCAGCATGCCCTGGGTTGGTGGCAAGGAAAGCTAACATCGAACCCTGGCTGCTGTGCTATCTGGCTGGCCCTAACATTTCCCTTTTAACAAGATGACTTTAAAAGGCAAAAATACATTACAAAAAGTATGGTGAAACTAGCTAGTAAAAACAGGTGACTAGAAATAGTCCACACAAGCCAGTCATCACATAAGTCACACCCTGTTGCTGATGAAGCCCAAGGAGATGGGGACAGGCTGCTGATGAGAAGCTCTTGCAGCCTCACCAAGAGCCCTTCAGACAGCACCCTTATCCTCTAGGTTTGTTTTCCCTGAGTCAGCACAAGTCACAGACCTCTACTGCACAAGGAACCTTTTGTGGCTTACCAGCACTGACAGTGACCTGTGAACTCTTGGGGGGGGGGGGGCTGAGAGCCTGTCTGTTCCCTCACAAGGACCCTTAGGAAATGCCCCATAAGCCCTTGTGGATGGCAGAAGGCGGGGTCCTTCCCAAAGGCAGAACAAACTCAGGTGCTTCAGAGGAAAGGTGCAGGTGCCATGTCTCACAGGCCACGGCCACAGCCAGGTATCTCCTCATCCCCACCTTTGACCTAGCAGGGGCCTCTTTCCCACTGGCCCCTTGTCTTCCTGAACCCCCACAAACCATCCACTTACCTAGAACACTCCTTCAGGCTCAGTGGAAGGAACTGTTTTTTCCCTCAGAGTTGAAAACATTCTTTAAACAAAAGTTTCCTGTTTTTTTTTTTTTTTTTTCTCAGTCTTTCCTCAAATAGAAATGATGACAGCTGCTACCACTAATCCTCAGCGTCTACATGAACCCGGCATCAGTGTCTAAATCCAGCCCGAATTGTATTAGTTTGCTTTAAATCCAGATGCACATACTCACACACAGTTTCCAGCCAAATCTTCATTTAAACCTCTGCAAAGAAATGCAAAGAGCCGGAAATGGTCGGGCACAGGAGTGGCTTAGGCGTTTTCAGCAGGAGCCGGCTGCGGCCATCTTGGGCTCCTGGTCAAGGGGAACGTGTCTGACTGCAACTCAGCATTCTCTGCTTCTTAAGGCAGTGTGGTTCAGGAAGCTATCCCTTGCTGAGCTGCAAGCGAGCCTCAAGTGTTTGACACTAAACAAAAGTTACCACATTGCTAGCCAGTCCTCGTGACACAGGTCTGTAATCCTAGTACACTGGAAGGCTGAGGCCGGAGAATCACAAGTTCAAGCCCAGCCCTGGGAATTTACTGATTCAGCAACATCTGGGGAAGCAGCACAGTGTAGTCTTTGATACTTAGTGGAATTTTATTTTATTTCTTTTTAACTTTATTTATGTTATGGCCGGCTCAGCCTGCCCTGGGGGTAGGGTTGGCACAAACTGTGATCCCTGCGGTTGCCCAAGCTTGCCTAAGCAGGCACTGTAGACAGCTGAGCTTCTTGCCAGCCCCACCAGTGGTGTTTTATAGTTAGAGCAGATCTCAGGTGCTCAAGATCCACACGTGGTCGGCTGGTACCCAAATCAGCATTATAGGGCTACTCTAGGGAAATGGAGGAGAAGAGTCACAGGGCAAGGTCAGGCTTGATAGCCACATGGTCCCATGTATAGGATGTATAAGAAGAGGCCCCACAACTTAAAGAGCAAGACAGTAATTAGACACGACAGCACAGTACAGTGTGTGTGTGTGTGGAGTGCTAGCAATGTTCTAGTCAACTGTCTAATGAATGATCTCATTAATACAACACTCACCAGGAGGTCCACGCTGTAGCTATCTCACACATGGGTATGGAAACTGAGTCACAGTGTCCTTGCAAGTTGCCCAAGTTCACACGGGTTTTTCTGTGAATCTGCTTGAGATCATTGCACGGTATCAGCGTGGCTGGCATTGATCTACTAACAGGCTCAGTCCATTCTACTAACATGCCACTGTCCTGACTAGAGCAGTGATGTTCATACCACACACAGAAGAAGTCTTATGGAGAGTTACACAGCAGTAAGGCAGATCCTTTGTGTCCTTTGGAAAATTGCTTAATTTCTCTGGGTTGCCTCAAGTATAAAATAAAAAATTTGAATTAGATCATCTCTAGGACACAGGCATGGTTGTACACACCTGTAATCACAGCACTTGGGAGGCCCAGCCCAGAGGATTACCACAAGTTCAAGACCAGCTTGGGCTATAAAGTGAAGTCAAGGCCAGCCTGAACATGCATAATGAGACCCTGTCTCAAAAAAAAAAAAAAAAAAAACAAAAGACAATTTTCTTAGATTTCTTGCATCTAGAGAGTTACAGGTATTGTTGATGTTTTATTTAGCCATAAGTGCATCTGAATAAGCTACTACCAAAGCATGTTCTGCTGACATGGATGGAAACCTGACCCCTAGCCTGCCCCTGTGTGGTTCCCTCACATGTCATTCCTAGTTTAAAGGCCAGACTGGAAGAAAAGTTTTGAAACACTGAATCTCTCTCAGAATGGAGCTGTCGGTCCCATTTCTGGCTGGTGGACTGGCAATCTCCCTTTGCTATCTGGACATGTTATCCTTTTCATTCAGTCATGAAGTTCTGTCAATATTTTCAGTGCGTTATATATGCATGTCATTTCAGTATTATGATGATGAGCACTTTAAGGCTTAGATAGATACAAATGAGCAAACTTCCTACAGAGTTCTGGAGCACGCGGACAGTCCGGGTCACAGAAGAGAAACATTTTCACAATCCTGTCACAATGTAATTTACCTAAAAATGGCCCCAAGTGAGTTGTGCTTCGTTCTCCATGCTGTTGTACATTTTTCATTCATCAAAAAGATAGTGGCTTAGTGTTTTTATTGTACTCAATTATCCTCTCCTTTATTCTCCCTCTTAAAGAATAATGCACACAAACAGGATCTTAATTAAGATTTGCACGCTTTCTACTTCCAAAGCAACATGGAAGACAGTCTGCTGATAAAGAACCAACAGAATCTCTCCAGAAGGTGACAGCCTAGGCAAGGTTTACAAGAAAGAGCTCTGAAGTCAGGCAGCAAGCTGGTTGTGTGGCATGGGACAAGTTCATTTTGAGGAGCTCCACTTGGGACATGGGGAAGCCTGTGTGAGAAATCTAATATCTCAACTAGCCACGAGAGAAGACTCATGATCTCAGAGGTCTGGTGGAGTTTGGAGAGATGGAGATGGAGACACAGAGACAGAGACGGAGATGAAGACGAAGATGGAGATGGAGATGGAGATGGAGCTTCAGAGCAGCAAGAGAGCTTAAGCAAAGGCATGAAGGAAGAAGGAATAGAGCATTTGTTGTAATTATCCACACATCAAATAAAGCACTCTTGACAGCTGGAGGATGGGCCCTGAAATGTCAATATAATACCTGAGAGTATAAGGAAGGACTAGGAAGAGGTAGAGACTGCACATATGGAAGCAAGGGGTGGGTATAAAAACACGATTGGCAGTAAAGAGCCAGTGCAAATAATATACTCTAGACAGACTCTGGAAGAGAAAAGTTGGCGGTGTTCAATTTTGGACATGTTGCCTCTGCACTCTGAGAACTCCTTTATTTTTGCAGCCAGACTTTACCAAACGCCCCTAAGCGTAGCCCGTGCTCGGGCCGAGGGATATGTAGATGGATACCACACAACTTCTGTCCCCTGCAGCTGGTAAAGGGGAGGAATGAAGTATCAGATCATTACAAAACAATGAGATAAGTGATTTGGTGAGACACAATCACATTTTGCTTATAAAGATGCACTGAGGTTGATGAAGAATTTCCTTTTCCCTCTTGAAACTCCAAAGCACTCACATGTTGGGATTGGATACCAAAATTTAGTCTCAACAATTAGTGTTAAAATAATTCTGGGAGCGCCTACATGTGTGAATGCTCTGTAGCATCTTGTTAGGATCCTACATATAGGTATCCTTTATCCTCATGGACGTTCTTGGTCCCACACACTGCCCTGGATTACAGCTTCTGTTTAATGAGTGCTTCCTTTTCTACCCACTTATTTTTAAAAATTTATTATTTATGTGTTTGGTACAGGGTCTCACTATGCAGCTCAGACTCATAGTGATCCTCCTGTTTTCAGCCTCCCCAGTACTGGGATTATACGCATGTGCCCAGTCTCAGTGGCCAGCTCAGTGTATGTGTGTGTGTGTGTGTGGGGGGGGCAGTATGGCATGTGTTGCTAAGGATCAAATCCACGTCCCTGAGCTTGCCTAGGCAGGCACTTAGTCTTCTGAGCTATCTCACTGGCCCATGCTCACTTATTCCTAAACCACTGGAGGGTAGGAATCACTTTAATTGCTTAGCTCTAATGCACAGAACACTACTTGGGCATGCGTCTCTCTGTTCAGAGTTCCATGTGAAACTTGGATCTATACAACTAACTCTTTAGTATAAATCTCACAATGACCTTACAAAATGTTCTAATTTCTTCACCGTTTTACAGATGAAGAAACTGAAGCACAGAAATATTAAAGATTAAAGTGACCGGTCTAAAATAACATTGCCAATAGGCGGAGGAACTACGCTGGAGACACAAGCAGGGCAGAGCTGCATCTAGGGCCCCACCAGTACCATTGTCATCATACAGTCAAAAAAAGTGACAGAGAAAAGTGATGTTTGACAAATCTACAGAAGCAACTGAAGACGGGGGCAAGAGTGCAGATTCTTGATTCTCCAGCAAGGGCTAAGGTTTAGAGGCCACTATAGGTAAGAAAATGCTAGAAACTTCTCTCCCCATAGACACCACTTCCCAAGCCTGAAAATCTACCTCCATCAGCAAACTGAGCAGAGAACTGAATCTTCCAGGGCTGCCCAGGTAGCTCACTGGACGAAAGCACCTGCTTGGGCAAGTTCAGGGACTGGGTGGGGGTCAGTCCTCTGCGGTCACATCAGCCCAGCCCCCTGGTATGCTGAGACATCCACTGAGACTGGGCATGATGGTGTGTGCCTGTAATCCCAGCACTTGAGAGGATGAAAACAGGAGAAACACCATGCAGTGCGATGTGCATCGTCAGACTCTATAGGCCCGTTACTAAGTACATACAAAATAAATAAATACATCTCCCCCTGCATGCAGGTAAGAGCCACCAAAATAGACCTGGGTGTTTGGAGCACTCAGTAAGTAAATTGCAACTGTTTTTTCCTTCCAACTATAGCTAATTTGCTCAAATTAAAGAAATTTAATTTTTAAACTGGGCATGGTGGCGCACGCCTGTAAACCCAGCACTTGGGAAGCTGAGGCAGGAGGATCAGTGTGAATTCGAGACCAGCCTGGGCTACAAAAGTGAGCTCAAGGTCAGTCTGAACTGCATAGTGAGACCCTGTCTCAAAAACACCAAAAAAAAAATTAATTTTTAAAATTATAAGAATATATTTTCTCCCTTCTCTTCTTTAAATTAACAAGTGCATTATTATGGTTGAGCACCTAATATTGTCCTTAATTTTCTTCCCCTTCACACTGACCCCTTATCACCCTTGTCACTCCTTATATGGATTATTCTCCCCTGAGGAAATGATCTGGGGGTGGGGTGTAGCTCTGGGGTATAGCATTTGCCTTCCATGAGCCCAGTTCTGAGTTCAATTGTCAGCACCTTAAAAAACAACAGCAAATGATCCAAGCTTCTATCTTCTCTAAGGGGGGAAAAGCAAATTATTTGGTTCCCTTGATGATGGAGAATATCAAAATCTTTAAATGTAAAAGTCCATTTTCAAACTTTTAAATTTTTTTTGATAAATTATTTTTCAGAATATCTACAAAGCCCAAACTCTGTGTTATGGTTTATGTCTAGATGCCCGCCCTACCAAAGCCTCATGCAATCATGGGGTGGGGACTTGTAGAGTTTGAGACTTGACTCATGATGCAGTGGGATTATGTGTTTTAGTACTAAGGGATTATGGGTCTGAGTACTGCTGGGATTAAGGGTGTGACCCAAGGCAGATCGGTTGAGGCATTACATTCAGAGCCTGAATGTAATATAGAGACAGAGAGACTCTCGCTATTGCTCTTTGCTCCCCTGATTGGTCAGTTGCCTGTCACCATCTTGTTGCTGTTCTGCTGCCATGAACTGCTGTTCTCTTCCATGTGCCTTTCTACCTTGGAGCCAGCTGAGTATGGACTGAAACCTCCAGTAACTGTGAGCTAAATAAACCTTTCCTTCATTTTGAGTGTTGGCTATTTTTCCCAGCAACGAGTGAAAAGTAACTTAGACACTCTGATTCCTTTTTGTAGGTCATTTCTGCAGAACAACTTCCTTTGCTTGACAACGCTGCCATGGTTTGGATATAAAGTGGCCTCTAAAAGCTCATGCGTTGAGGGCTTGAGGCTGGTACCTTCACAGCTGTTGGGAGGTGCTGATGCCTGCAGAAGGCGGGGCCAAACGGGAGGAAGTGAGGTCACAGGGGCGTGACTGAGTGGATGTGAAGTCACAGCGGTGGGGCTGAGTGAAAGGAAATGTCACAGCGGCGTGTCTGAGTGGAAGGCAGTGAGGACATGGAGTGTAGCCTCTTGAAGCAGATATTAGGATAATAGCCCCTTTCTGTGTTTCTCTTTTGCTCCTTGGTAGCCATAAGAACCGACCTCTCCCACTCAGGTCTGCCACAGTGCTCAGTGGCCATGGACAGAAGCTTCTGAAACTGTGAGCCACCGTAAATCTTTCCCTCTTGTAAATTGTTTCCATATTTTGTCACAGCAATGGAAAGTTGGGCCATACCTGTACCACATCAACGATAGGGCTGCTATCACAGCTCTCAATCCCAAACACGTGGGTCCTCACTCACCTGTTTCCTGTTAAGGAGCAGTTGAAGTCAAGCTCTTGGGCAGCACTCCAGGTTCTCTAAAGGTTGCAGTTGCTCTTGTTACCAGGATCTGATTCAGCTCCTGGCAGACAGTGAGCTCCATGAGTTTTTCACATGCGCTTGTAGGGTGTGAGGCTGGCCTATTTCATGGGTCTGTGATACTTCAGAGAAATTTGGTCATTCATCCCCCACCTCTACAGCTGTCTCAGGAAATGAGATTTTCCAATTCCCTGGTCAACATCTAACTACACACACACACACACACACACACACACACACACACACACAGACACACACACACACAGCTCCAGTAAGGTGAGAAAAATCCCCATGACAACATATAAGAGTATAACAGGTCCACTACAGATCGAGGTACTGATGCTATCCTAATGCCATCATCACTTACACCTCCACTGACTTCCTGCCTTATCTCAGTGAGTAAAGGGGCAGCAAAATTCAACATTAGTATTACTTCTTCCACCAACACACCTAGTTTCCTTTCTAGGCCCAAATTCACACATACATTATTGAAAGATCTATAGTTGGGCAAAAAAAAAAAAAAAAATTAAACAGTTCAAACAAGCTGGGCATGGTGGCAGATGCCTGTAATCCCAGCACTTGGGAGGCTGAGGCAGGAGGATCAGTGTGAGTTCGAGACCAGCCTGGGCTACAAAAGTCAGCTCAAGGTCAGCCTGAACTGCATCATGAGACCC
>PVJA010045919.1:0-15382 GCA_004027025.1 Myocastor coypus | reverse complement strand
CTGAAAAAAAAAAAAAAAAAAAAAAAAAAAAAAAAAAAGAAGTTACACAAAAGTCAATGGCATTCCTCTATACAGATAACAAACTGAGAGAGAAATTAAGAGAAACAATACCTTTTACAATAGCACTGAAGGAAATGAAATATTTACGAATTAACCTAAAGAAGTAAAAGAGCTTTTCAATGAAAACTGCAGTACTGGGGCTGGGGAGATAGCTCCGTGGCACAAGTGCCTGCCTGGCAGTGCAAGGTCGTGAGTTTGAACCTCAGTCCCCCCCGCAAAAAAGAAAAAAGAAAACTGCAGTACTCTGAAAAAAGAGATCCTAGAGGATTTCAGAAAATGGAAAGATATTCCCTGCTCCTGGATAGGAAGAACCAACATTGTGAAGATGGCCATACTTCCTAAATTGTTATATAGATTTAATGCAATTTCTATCCAAATATCATCAATATACCTCACAGACCTGGAGAAGTCATTTATAAAATTTATTTGGAACCAAAAAAGACCCAGAATTGCAAAGAAAAACCTGGGCAACAAAGATAAGACAAGAGGCATTACAATTCCTAATCTAAAATTATACTACAAACCGGGCGTGGTGGCTCACGCCTGTAATCCCAGCACTTGGGAGGCCGAGGCAGGAGGATTGGTGCAAGTTCAAGACCAGCCTGAGCTACAAAAAAGTGAGGTCAAGGCCAGCCTCAACTGCATAGTGAGACCCTGTCTCAAAAAGACAAATAAATAAATAAATAAATAAATAAATAAATAAAAATAAAAATAAAAATAAAATAATACTACAGAGCTACCGTGATAAAATCAACATAGTACTGGGAAAAAAAGACCTGAGGATTAATAGAAGATGCAGAAGTAAATACAAACACACTCAACCACCTTATTTTTGACAAAGGGGCCAAACATGTTTACTAGAAGAAAGACAGCCTCTAACAAATGGTGCTGGAAAAATTGGCTCTCCACATGTTGAAAACTAAAACTTAGCCGGGCGTGGTGGCGCACACCTGTAATCCTAGCACTCGGGAGGCTGAGGCAGGAGGATCAGTAAGAGTTCGAGACCAGCCTGGGCTACAAAACTGAGCTGAAGGCCAGCCTGAACTGTACAGTGAGACCCTGTCTCAAAAAGACAAGAAAGGGCCCGGCGGGATGGCTCAGTGGTGTAAAGCGCCTGCTTGGGGAAACTTGGGCGGCTTCAGGGACCGCGGTTCGATCCCCGGCACCACATGCTGCGCCAGCCCTGCCCTCGGGGTGGGTTGAGCCGGCCATAAAAATGAGTGAATAAACAAACAAAGGTTCTGAAACAAGGAAAAAATAAATAAATAAATAAAATTAAAAAGACAAAAAAAAGGGGCTGGGGAGATAGCTCCGAGGCACAAGTGCCTACTGGGCAAGTGCAAGGTTGTGAGTTTGAACCCTGGTCCCCCCCCCAGCCATAAAAATTAGTGAATAAACAAAGGTTCTGAAACAAGAAAAAATAAATAAATAAAATCTTTAAAAATAAATAAATCGGGGCCCGGCGGGATGGCTGGGGCCCGGTGGGATGGCTCAGTGGTCTAAAGCGCCTGCTTGGGAAAGCTTGGGCGGCTTCAGGGACCGAGGTTCGATCCCCGGCACCACCTGCTGCGCTAGCCCTGTCCTCGGGGCGGGCTGAGCCGGCCATAAAAATGAGTGAATAAACAAACAATTGTTCTGAAACAAGAAAAAATAAATAAATAAATAAAATAAATTTTAAAAAATAATAAAAATAAATAAATAAAAATAAAAACCATTAGGGTTCCAAAATTCAAAGATCCAATCCAGAAATGGGCATCTGAGATGAACACACACCACTCAGAGAAAGAAATTCAAGAAACTATAAATACATGAAGAAATGCTCCACATCGCTAGTCATTCGCGAAATGCAAATGAAAACAACACTTAGATACCATCTCACCCCAGAAAGAATGGCTACTATAAAGAAGTCAACCAACAGTAAATGTTGGAGAGGCTGTGGGTAAAAAGGAACACTTTTCCACTGCTAGTGGTAATGCAGGCTGGTGCAACCATTATGCAAAGCAGCGTGGAGACGCCTTAAAAAACTAGAGCTGGAAATCCCATTCAACCCAGCTACCCCGCCCCCCCCCTTCCCCGTACTGGGAATTTTTCCAGAAAAACTGAAAACATATCATAGTGGTATCTGTGCACCTATGTTTATAGCAGCACAATCTGTGATAGCTAAATCCTGGAAACAACGAAAATGTCCATCATCTAAAGATTGGTTGAAAGCCGGGTGTGGTGGCGCACGCCTGTAATCCCAGTACTCAGGAGGCTGAGACAGGAGGATGGGTGGAGGTTCCAGACCAGCCTGGGCTACAAAAGTGAGCTCAAGGCCACCAGCCTCAACTGCATAGTGAGACCCTGTCTCAAAAGGCAAAAAAAAAAAAAAGATTGGTTGAAAAAGATATGGTATTTTCATAAAATGGAATACTATTCAGCTATAAGGAATCATAAACTGGAAGACTTCATATATAAATGGATGTATCTTTTTTTTTTTTTTTAATGGATATATCTTGAATGTATACTCATTAGTGAAATAAACCAGACCTACATATGCAAATAGCGTATAGTCTCCCTAGTTTAAGGACCCAAAAGAAGAAATAAATTAATAAATAAATTTTGGGTGGCACCAGGAATCAACTCAGGACCTTGCATTTTCTGCAGTCTCAACCCATAAAATTTTTTATTTTATTTTATTTTTTTTAAAGAATTTTTTATTTTTTACTTATTTATTTTTTCTTGTTTCAGAACCTTTGTTTATTCACTCATTTTTATGGCTGGCTCAGCCTGCCCCGAGGGCAGGGCTGGTGCAGCATGTGGTGCCAGGGATCGAACCGCAGTCCCTGAAGCCGCCCACGCTTCTACAAGCAGGCGCGTTAGACCACTGAGCCAGGCCCCTCAACCCATATAATTTTTTTTTTTTTTAAAGAAGAGTGACTTAGCCAGGCGTGGTAGTGCACGCCTGTAATCCCAGCACTCAGGAGGCTGAGGCAGGAGAATCAGTGCGAGTTCGAGACCAGCCTGGGCTACAAAAGTGAACTCAAGGACAGCCTGAACTGCATAGGTGAGACCCTGTCTCAAAAAGACAAAAAAAAAAAAAAAAGAAGAGTGACTTAAATTCAAAATCCAATTGGAAGAGTTAAAAAAAAATTAATGTTTATTGAAAGTGTCAATGTTTGTTTGATCTGTCTTACATACCTATGTCTATTGATCTATACTGATTTGATGATGAAAATATGTAATGCAACCATTGTTAATTTTTCTTATCTTGAAATCCTGTACTATATGTACCCTTGTCACTTTTTTTTTTTTTTCTGTTTTTACCCTTAAAAACATAATAAACAATTTTTTTTTTGGGGGGGGGGGACCAGGGTTCGAACTCACGACCTTGCACTTGCCCAGCAGCACTTGTGCCTCGGAGCTATCTCTCCAGCCCCATAATAAACAAATTTTTAAAAAATAAATAAATAAATTTTAATTTGGACTCTGGTCTGTCCTCTGCTTGAGAACCCACAACAGAAGTATTTCTAATATGGATTTAAAATTTTTTTTACCATTTTTTCAATGCATTTTCCCCCCATAACAGCTTTTAAAATATAATCAATACATAAAATTACAAATATTTATTTTGTTTTTTTATTTTTTGAGATAGGGTCTTTGTAGCCCAGGCTGGCTTACAACTCATGATGATCCTCCTAAGTCTCCTGAGTGCTGGGATTACAGGCATGTACCAATACATCCATCCAGCTTTAGTTCTACACAGTTAGTGCACAGTTTGTTGTTTTCAGAAACACTTGTGAAAAATTCAACCTGTTCTTAATGAATCAGAACCATCTTCATGAAATTCATTACTACGTACTATGCAGTGACCCCAAGTCTCAGGTCCTACTTAACTAATGCTCTGCACGGTAGACCATCACCACAGAATTCCTATGGGGAAGCTCACTGTTATGGTTTCTATCTAGTTGTCCCCCCAAAGCCTCATGTAAATCATAGGTGGCCAAGCTCATGGCTTGAGGGGCGGGTCCAGAGAGGTGAGAACCTGTTAAACTGACTGTATGCACCCCCCACCCCCACCCCAGGCCCATCTCAGAGATTAGGAGTCATCCTGGACACAGTGGCCATGCAGTGTCTCAAGGTCTTTTTAAAAAATTAATTAATTAATTAATTATTATCGGCTCAGCCTGCCCTGAGAGCAGGGCTGGCGCAGCATGTGGTGCCGGGGATCAAACCGCGGTCCCTGCAGTTGCTCAAGCTTTCCTAAGCAGGCGCTTTAGACCACTGAGCCATCCCGCCGGGCCCGTGTCTCAAGGTCTTGTTCAGTAATTCAGGCTGCTTTGAACTATGTATGAAATCTCCAGTAACTGAGCTTTCCTTCCATCATTTTGAGTGTTGGGTATTTGTCCTAGCAAAGAGAGAACAGTAACCATGACACTGGTCCAAGTCACTTTCCTCACTTCCTTACTAGGCTAAGAGCTGCCTTTTTCCCTGCCTCTGCTCAACCTGGTGTAACAGAATACCACAACTGCGGTAATAGGGCCTGGTGGGATGGCTCAGTGGTCTAAAGCGCATGCTTGGGAAAGCTTGGGCAGCTGCAGGGACCGCAGTTCGATCCCTCCATCACATGCTGCGCCAGCCCTGCCCTCAGGGCAGGCTGAGCCGGCCATAAAAATAAATAAGCAAACAAAAGTTCTAAAACAAAACAAAACAAAAAAGAAAAAAAAAAAAAAAGTGAGCAAGTCCAGGCTGAACTGCATAGTGAAACCCTGTCTCAAAAAGACTCCCCCCAATAGCCGGGCGTGGTGGCTCATGCCTGTAATCCCAGCACTCGGGAGGCTGAGGCAGGAGGATTGGTGCAAGTTCGAGACCAGCCTGGGCTACAAAAGCGAGCTTAAGGCCAGCCTCAACTGCATAGCGAGACCCTGTCTCAAAAAGACAAAAAAAAAAAAAAAAAAAGACTCCCCCCAAAAAGCAAGTAAGCCAGGTACAGTGGCATAGGACTGAATCCCAGCCACACAAAGCAGCTGAGACAGCAAGATCCCAAATTTGCAGCCAACTTCAGCAAAATTATGACTCAAAGTAAATACAAGAAAATAATAATTATAAAAGAGCTAGTAGTATAGTTAGCAGTGAAGTGTTTCCCCAAAATATGGGAGGCCCTGGGTCACATGCCCAACAATGGAAAAAAAAAAAAAAAAAAAAAAAAACCCAGTGAATATATTTAAAGACAAAAGGGACTTTCTTATTTACTGCCAGGGTCAACAGAATTTTTGTCAACAGCAACACTCTCCCAAATACTGATTTGCTCGCCTCAAGGCTTGGGTGTCAGAAGAATCACCTGCCACAGAGGGACAAACTGTTTAGCTCAGGCTCCCTTTCTCTCACCATAGTTCTCAACCTGTGGGTCGCAACCCCGGTTGGGGGTCGAACAACCAAAGCACGAGAGTTGCCTAAATGGGGCCTGGCAGGATGGCTCAGTGGTCTAAAGCGCCTGCTTGGCAAAGCTTGGGCAGCTTCAGGGACCGCAGTTCAATCCCCAGCACCACATGCTGCGGTCAGCCTTGCCCTCAGGGCAGGCTGAGCCGGCCATAAAAACAAATAAATAAACAAACAAAAGTTCTGAAACAAGAAAAAAAAAATTAAATTAAAAAAAAAAAAGGTTGCCTAAAGCCATGGGAAAGTGCTATTTATTTGGAAACACAGGTTTTTTAAAAAAGGTTATCTATCTATCTATCTATCTATCTATCTATCTATCTATCTATCTATCTATCTATCTATCTTTTTGAGACAGGGTCTCACTATGCAGTTCAGGCTGGCTTGAGCTCACTTTGGTAGCCCAGGCTTGTCTCGAACTCTCACAGATCCTCCTGCCTCAGCCTCCCGAGTGCTGGGATTACAGCCGTGAGCCACCATGCCCAGCTTGAATTTTTTATTTTTTATTTTATCTTTTTTCTTGTTTCAGAATGTTTGTTTGTTTATTTATTTATTTTTATGGCCGGCTCAGCCTGTCCTGAGGGCAGGGCTGGCGCAGCATGTGGTGCCAGGGATAAAACTGTGGTCCCTGCAGCTGCCTAAGCTTTCCTAAGCAGGCACTTTAGACCACTGAAACATCCTGCCAGGCCTCGGGAAATACAGTTTTGAAATAGTCACCAAAATGATTTTTTTGGTTTGGGGTCACTGCAACATGAGGAACTGTATTGCGGGGTCACAGCATTAGAAAGGTTGAGAACCACTGGTGTACAATACAGGGTGTTCAGGGTCTCACTACTAGATCAGATTCATAGTGATCAGCCTGTTTACAGACTCCCAGAGCTGGGATTAGAGGCACATGCCCCCACACCCAGTTTCCATAGCAGTCTCAGTGCGCCCCAGAGGTGGGACTGGCATTGTAGGCCCGGGGATCGAACCCCTGGCCCCTGCGCCTGCTTGCAGACACTTTAGTCTGCTGAGCTATTTGGCCAGCCCCTGATCTGCAATCTTTATACACAACACTATTTAATCAAGCTACAGTATCGTCAAGCCACACAAAATCCTTCCCATGAGAAAACTGTCTTTTTAGGCTCCAATGTCTGAAAGGTTCCTGCCAAATAGCCTTGGTACTGCCAAGTTCTACATTTCTCATTTCTTTTCCTTCCCAGCTCACACTGCAGACTCAGGAGCAGGGGAAACTGTAAACAGGTCAGTCCATCTGTCCTACCCACTTACAGGAGTTGCCTCCCCCATATAGCAATGTCCAGTACATGAGGACTGTTGCCTTCTCCAGGCTCAGAATCTAGCCCTCCTCAGCAAATATACATCAGCCAGAAAATGGAAAGACATCTTCAATACATACTTGGGCAGTTGATGAATGAAACTAAAGCTGAATCTCCTACAGACTGACAACACGTTAATCTGTATTAGTCTAAGACAAGTAAGTGCCATCTTTCTCAGCCACCCACAAAGCAATTAAGTACTTTTTTTTATTACACCTTTCTGGTATTTCATCTCCCATATGTAATAATGAAGTCAACTGGCTAAGAACTAAGGGTACAAAGTTAAGTATATCAGTTGGTTCAGAACTTACTGACCTAGAACTAAGCCCAAGGTCATCAAAGGAGAAATGTAATGACAGAATTAGAACTGGCCTTCAATGCTCCCAAAAAACTAACCAGTCAAGCATCATGGTGCACACTTGCAATTCTAGCACTTGGGAGGCTGAGGGAACAGGATCAACATGAGTTTGAAGCCAGCTTTGGGCATATGAGTTCAAAGCCAGCCTGAACTAGAGTGAGACCCTGTCTCAGAAGAGAAAGAAGAGGGAGGGAGGGAGGAAGGGAAGGAGGGAAGGAGGGAGGGAGGGAGGACGGACAGATGGACGGACGGAGGGACAAAGGCAGGCAGGCAGGCAAGCAGGCACAGCTGAGATGGTTCAGCGGTCTAAAGCACCTGCTTAGGCAACATAGGGACCAAGTTTCAATCCTTGGCACCACATGTTGCGCCAGCTCCACCCCCAGGGCAGGCTGAGCTGGCCTTAACATTTTAATAAATTAATAAATAAATGTCCTTTGAAAAAGAAAGAAAAGAAAAAGTAAGCAAACAAATCAAAAAGCATGTTAGCACACAAGCATAATCCCAACATTCAATACTTGGGAGGCTAAGGCAACAGGATCACAAGTTTGAAGACAGCCTAGGCTTTGTAAGGGACTTGAGGCCAACTTGGACTGCGTAGTGAGACCTCGGCTCAAAAAACAAAAACAAAAACAAGCAGGTTTCTCTGAAATTTTTCTCTCTCTTTAAATTTCTCATTTTTAAATAGTTCACTCTAAATGGATTATTTTCCAGAGATAGCTGTTCTCTGAGTACTTACAAACGTCCTTTCTTAGTATCTTAAAATACTAACGGAAAAAATCATTGTTAACATAATCAATTTGAGGTATCCCCTCATAGTAGTACCTCACTTCTCTCCACAATCCTGGTCCAAAAAAAACAAAGATCCAAATCAAATTTCCCTCTAATGTCAATACTGAACTTAACCGATGAATATGATTCAGTTCAGGTCCAACTGGGTTTGCAACCAGAATCATGGAAAGAATCAGAGTCATGAACCAAGGTCCCATTGTAGTTGGTTGCATGAGACCAGAAAGTTAATTTCACAATTCCTTTGAATTGTAAAATAAAACCATTAGGATCCTTCCAGCTAACCAGGTGTTACAGAGCTGAAGACAGCAGTATTAACCTTACTTTCCACTGAGGCTAGAAAAAGCATCTGAATGGAAGAACACCCCTACTTTTCCATGGGCAGAAAGGCAAAAATGAAACAAAAATTTCTTCTTCCTTAGTGAGAAAACTAAGCAACACAATAAACCCAAGCCGTTATAACAAATGTATTTTCACTCATTTTTCATTTCCCTAATCACAGAAATGCAATTTTATTTGACACAGGGTCTCAATATCCAGCTAGGACTTGTAGTGAACCTCCTGTCTCAGCCTCCCCAGTGCTGGGATTATAGGTGTGTACCACCATGCCTGGTTTCAGTGGCTGGCATAGCACATCTGGGGTTCTGAGGCCAGCACTGCATGTGGTTAGGAGGATCAAACTTGGGCCCTTGCACTTGCCCAGCAGGTATTTAGATGGCCCAGCTATCTTCCTAGCCCAGAAAGGCAATTTTGAGAAATGTTCAGAGTAGACTCTTGGAATCTCCAATGAATAATGGATTCTCAAGGATAGAGAAATCATAGGTTGGCCAGGCTGTGATCTTCCCTACCCAGTCTGATCATTTAGGGCATTCAGTATACTAATATTCTGGAATGTTCCACTCTGGCACAGGTGACACTCCAGGGTTCCACAAGTCTAAGGCAGGAAATGCACACCCTTCTCTTCTCACTACATACTACACAGATTTCCACTATAAGCCTACTAACTCTCATTTTTTTTCTAAGTGTCTTCAAGCCTGAAAGATGTAAGTCAGCACTTAACTCTATATAGTTCCACAACTAACAATCTTATCTGCACTTCCCCATTCCTGCAAATCATGATTTTGATTCTATTCAGAGCATTTCCGACTTTTGTCCTGTGTCCTGTTATGTACAAAGCAGTGCACTGGACCCACAAAACTCACTACAGATACATAACTACATCCATCAGGTACTTGGAATGACCAAATATCAACTTCAACCGAACTCTGGGAAATAACATTGCACAGTGAGGGACAGGGAGAGATTTACACTAAAATGAAGCATCAGAGGGCAGAAAATTTCCAAAGAGGACAGGACAGTGAATACAGAACTTAAATAAGTGCAGCAGCGCAGCAGTGCTATGTTATTACAAACATTAAGCCCTCATTCAATATATGAGGGCTGGGGAGATAGCTCTGTGGCACAAGTGCCTGCCCGGCAAGTCCAAGGTCATGAGTCTGAACCCCAGTCCCACAAAAAAAAAAAAAAAAAAAATCAACATATGCACATCATATATTGCACATTCAATATACGCACATTCAACATATGCATGTCAAACCAGGTATAGTGGCACAAGGCTATAATCCCAGATTTGTAAACCTAGTAATAGGGAAGCTGAGGCAGAGGTTTTTGAGTTCAAGGGCAGTTTGAGCTACAAAGTGAGGTAGGTCAAGACCAGTTTAAATTACATAATGAGGGCCCAGCAGGATGGCTCAGTGGTCTAAAGTGCCTGCTTAGGAAAGCTTAGGCAGACCGCAGTTCGATCCCCGCAGTTCGATCCCTGGCACCACATGCTGCGCCAGCCCTGCCCTCAGGGCGGGCTGAGCCAGCCATAAAAATAAATAAATAAACAAACAAAAGTTCTGAAATAAGAAAAAAAAATTTAAAAATTTTTAAAAAATTAAAAAATAGGGGCTGGGGAGATAGCTCTGTGGCACAAACGCCTGTCTGGCAAGTGCAAGGTCATGAGTTTGAACCCTGGTCCCACCAAATAAATAAATAAATAAATAAATAGATAGATAGATAGATAGATAGATAAATAAATATAAATAAAAAATAAATCACATATGATCCAGGCATGGTGGCACACACCTGCAACCCCAGCACTCAGGAAGCTGAAGCAGAAGGATAGCCAAAAGTTCAAAGCCAGCCTGGGCTACACAATGAGTTTAGGGATAGCCTGAACTCAGCAAGACAGTAACTTAAGAAATCAAAAGAATAAACTACATAGTGATGTCTATAAAGAGAGACCATAAAAAAAAAGAGAGAGAGACCATAGCTATGTCTCAAAAAAAAAAAAAAAAAAAAAATCATTACAATGAGATCAACAATAAACACAGGCTAGGGGCCTGGCAGGATGGCTCAGTGGTCTAAAGCGCCTGCTTGGGGAAGCTTGGGCGACTGCGCCACCCCTGCCCTCAGGGTGGGCTGAGCGGGCCATAAAAATGAGTCAATAAACAAAGGTTCTGAAACAACAATAAAAATAATAAATAAAATTTTAAAATATATAACATTAAAAAAAAACCAAACAAACAATAAACACAAGCTAGCCAGGGGCAAGGTGGTCTGAACCTGGTAATCCCAGCACCTGGAAGGCTAGAAGGAGAATAACTTCAAATACACTACATAGCCTACAGTTTGAAATATGCCAAAAAGTATCCCTCTGTGGCTCTTTTCCAGGGAATAAGATTAACACATAACTAGTCTTACCTCCCTCCCCAAATAAATTAGTGCCATTGTTGCGGGGTGTGGTGGCGCATGCCTGTAATCCCTGCACTTGGGAGGCTGAGGCAGGAGGTTCAGTGTGAGTTCAAGATCAGCCTGGGCTACAAAAGTGAGCTGAAAGCCAGCCTGAAATGCATAGCAAGACCCTGTATCAAAAAAAGCAAAACAAAACAAAACAACAAAAAAATGTTACCACTGGTACAACCACTATGGAAATCAGCATGGAGATTCCTCAAAAACCCAGGACTTGGGGCCTGGCGGGATGGCTCAGTGGTCTAAAGCCCCTGCTTGGAAAAGCTTGGGCGGCTTCAGGGACCTTGGCTCGATCCTGGCACCACATGCTGAGCCAGCTATAAAATGAGTGAATAAACAAAGGTTCTGAAACAAGAAAAAAATAAATAAAATAAAAAATTCTTTAAAAAACCCCCCAAAATCCAGGACTTGAGTGAACTTCCATTCAATCCAGCAATTCCCATTCTTGGTATATTCTTGAAAGAATTAAAAGTATCATGTCACAGCGATATATGCACAAGCATGATTATAGCAGCATAATTTGTAATAGCTGAATCTTGGAAGCCGCCCCAAAGCCCACCAACCAATGAATAGATAAAGATGTATTTTTTTTTTTTAATACAGTGGAGTGCTACTCTGCCATCGAGGATGAGCTTGAGGTATTTCTAGCTACATGGATGCACCCTGAGACCATAATCTGCAGCAAAATAAACTGGGCATATGTGTGTAAATACCAAAACATGTGATAATGTAAAATAGAAAATGTTCAAAAGGGAAGGGGAACTGAGAGGGGGGAGAGGGAAAGAAGAAAAAAAATGAGAAAAGGAAAAAGTGGAAATAAGCTTTTGTAAATAGGAGGGGAAGAGGGGGTTAAGGGGTGGGTAGGGTAATGGGGAAAAAAGAACCAAATTATATCATGCACAGGTGCAAACTTCCTGTGATGAATGTGATCATTACATATACCTAAAATGGGCCCGGCGGGATGGCTCAGTGGTCTAAAGCACCTGCTTGGGCGGCTTCAGGGACCACGGTTCAATCCCCAGCACCACATGCTGCGCCAGCCCTGCCCTCTAGGGGGCGGGCTGAGCCGGCCATAAAAATGAGAGAATAAACAAAGGTTCTGAAACATATACCTAAAATGTACCAATAAACTTAAAAAAAAAAAAAGTCCAATAGAGGGCCATCTGGAACAGGCCAAGTGGGAGGTGGGCTTCCCCCCCACCAAAGAATGAACCCCTGGGTAAGAACTACACTGTTCACAGTGGACTTATCCTCACGTCCTTGAACCTGGTTCTCTATACATTGAACTTCACACGCTTGGGCCGTTCTAGTCTCACAAGGCAGCCACCTTTCCCCTAGAAGCCTAGGGCTGGATTTTGTCAAGCACTCTCAGATTTTTATCCCTCACTGTTGGCAGGGACTTCTTATTCTACAGGCCTTGCTATTGTGCAAACAGATCTCAGGCTGGCCCAGGCCTAACTGCAACGGATTGGTTGTAGTACAGCTCAGGAGCCCTGCCCTCAGGAAAAAGGCCAGGAATCTGTAGATTGCAGAGTTTGCCAGAGAAGTCCCCACCCTCTATTAAGAAGCTGTCTCCTCAGTCACCCAAAGAAGGCAAAGTTCTGCAGTTAAAAAGCAAGCCTCAGGCTGGGCGTGGTGGCGCAGGCCTGTAATCCCAGCACTTGGGAGGCTGAGGCAGGAGGATCAGTGTGAGTTCGAGACCAGCCTGGGATACAAAAGTGAGTTCAAGGCCAGCCTGAACTGCATAGTGAGACCCTGTCTCAAAAAGACAACAACAACAACAAAAAAAAGCAAGCTTCGTTCCCGTCTGTAAGGCCCTCAAGATAGCCTTTGAGCTCCCTTTACCAGGGACCAATATAACAGGGTTCACCTCTAGCCCAGTGCTGTCCGTAAACAGTTCCCAGGCGGCCTTTCAAAAGCAATGCCCAGGAACCTCCCTCCGCACGCCCTGTCCCCGCCAGCTCCTTCCCCCAGGATCAAGTATCCCGCTCGACTAGCTTCCGCGACTCGTACCACCGAAACATTTCCCTCGACCGGCCGCGCACCAGCCCTCCCCTCCTCTCTCCGCTCGCTCGGCTCCCGCGCGGGCACTCTTGGGGAGTCCGCCAGCAGAGTAAACAATGCTGTCAAAGCACGACAACGCCGCGCGAGGCATTCCACTCTCTTCCAGACATTCTACAGCAGCAAACATGTCAACACACGGCTTCAGGGTTCCTTTCTCGCTCCAACTCGCGTTTTAAGAGTAAGAAGGCCCGGTGGACACTCTACAACCAAGCACCAGTGCACACACGTACACGATCGCAAGACGGAGGGGAAGCGGGGTGCAGCCTGCGCGCCCGAGGCAGCCGCGGCGAGGAATGGGGCGTCCAGGTCCGCCACGTCCCTAGGGGCGGCGCGGACGGGCCTGGCGGGCGCTCACCTCCCGGCGTGGTGGAGAACAGCGTCCCGCCGGGTGTGGTGCAATAGTCATGAGGTAGCTGCGCAGCGTCGCTGATGGCCACGGTGCGGGTAGGAATGGCACGGCTCTGGCTGGGCTGGTGGCCGCTGCCAGCGGACGAGGACATGGCTCCAGCACGGGCTCTCGGCTTTGTCCGGCGGGCAGGCGGGCAGGCGGGCAGGCGGGCAGGCGGGCAGGCGGGCAGGCGGGCAGGCGGGCAGACGGGCAGGCGGGCAGACGGGCAGGCGGGCAGACGGGCAGACGGGCAGACGGGCGGACCAACGGACCGGCGGGCGGGCGAGCGGGCGGCGGCGGCTGCGGGGCCCGGGAGGCTCCGGCACCTCAGGAGGGCGAAAGGGCGCGACGCTCACTCCCGCTCGCCTCCTCTTGCTCCCTCGTCCTGCTGCTGGCCTCCCGCCGCCGCCTTCTCGGCCGCCGCCGCCGCCGCCGCCGCCCGGCTCTCAAACCTTCGCCACCAGCCCCTGCAGAAAAACTAGAAGCAACAGCAGCAGCAACGACGACCGGAAGCGGGGAAAAGCGGGAGCTAGAAGGTATACTGGGAAAGCAGGTCGACCGGAAGTGACGTTCGAGGCGCGGTTTCTCGAGGACACTGTCGAGCGTGTGCGTGTGTGTGCGCGCGCGCACGCGCGTGCCTGTGTCTGTGTGTTTCAATCAACACTACTTTCTTTGAAATAATTAAGCTGTTTATTTATATCTATTAAAAGTACGTGCTCCGAGGCCCGGCAGGGTGGTTCAGTGGTCTAAAGCGCCTGCTTAGGAAAGCTTAGGCGGCTGCAGGGACCGAGGTTTGATCCCCGGCTCCACATGCTGCGCCAGCCCTGCCCTCGGGGCCGGGCTGAGCCGGCCATAAAGATAAGCAAAACAAACAAAAGTTTTGAAACAAGAAAATAAAATAAATTCTTAAAAAAAAGAAGGTACAGGGACTGGGGAGATAGCTCCGAGGCACAAGTGCCTGCTAGGCAAGTGCAAGGTCGTGAGTTCGAACCCTGGTCCCACAAAAAAAAAAAAAAAAAAAAAAAAAGTACATGCTCTTTAAAAGTAACTTAATGTCAGATATGGTGATACATGCCTGTAATCTCAGCATACTGAGAGGCTGAGACAGGACAATCACAAGTTTGAACCTGTACTTGGGCAATTTAATGGTTTAGCAAAACTCTATCTCAAAATAAAAAAAGAATAGGGGCTGAGGAGATAGCTCCGTGGCACAAGTGGCCTACCTGGCAAGTGCAAGGCCATGAGTTTGAACCCTGGTCCTGCAAAATAAGTAAATAAGAATAAAAGAGCTAGAGATACATAGCTGCATCAATCCTCAGTGGCAGAAAAAAAAAGTAATTTATCTGAGTGTGGTAGTGCATGCCTGTATTCTCAGCATCTTGGGAAGCTGAGGCTGTAAGATTGCAAGTTCAAGCCCAGCCTAGACAATTTAGTAATTTAGTGAGACTCTCTCAAAAGTGAGCAAGCAGGGGCCAGGGAGATAGCTCCGTGGCACAAGTGCCTGCCTAGCAAGGGTAAGGTTGTGAGTTCGAACCCTGGTCCTGCCAAAAAAAATAAAACAACATCAAAAATGAACAAGCAAGCAAAGACTGGAGATATATCTCAGTGTGAGGGTCAGTTCTCAGTAAACTCCCACAAAGTGTAGTTTTACTTTTAATTATTCATTATTAAGTACAAGCAATGCACATATACAATGTTTTCTTTGGTTTTTGGATTTTTTTATTTTATTTTTTCTTGTTTCAGAACTTTTGTTTGTTTGTTTGTTTATTTATTTATTTCTATGGCTGGCTTAGCCTACCCTGAGGGCAGGGCTGGCGCAGCATGTGGTGCCGGGGATCGAACTGCAGTCCCTGCAGCCCCCCAAGCTTTCCTAAGCAGGTGCTTTAGACCACTGAGCCATCCTGCTGGGCCCCCTGGTTTTTGGATTTTTGAGACAGGGCTTCACTATATAGTTCAGGGTGCCCCAAACACTATGAACCCATGCTGGCCTCAGACTTTTTTGGCAGTCCTGCCTCAGACTCCTCAGTGCTGCAATTACAAGCATTCTTTACCACACCCAGTGCACACTGGAAATTAAAACAGAAAAATATTAAAGATACTCATTATTTTTTAAAGTAACCCATTGTATGTTATGCAAGAATGTATGTTTATTAACACTCAGTACATTTTCCAAAGCAAAAAAAAAAAAAAAAGAGA
>PVJA010045918.1:0-15385 GCA_004027025.1 Myocastor coypus | reverse complement strand
TACAAGAAACTGATCCTGAACAAGGCAAGGATTTACAGGCAGCATTTAGAACTGAGGTAAACTTAAGCTTACAGCAGTTCCAGTCTTTGTAGGGCAGGGAAGGCAGACCTGAGAAATGAACAGTGAAGGGGTTTGTAGAGAAGCACTGCAATGTAGGAAAGACTGCAAGTTCTTCTGTGGGTTGTAACACAGACAAGGAGCAAAGCCTGGAGGAAGCTGGTAACTAAGAGAAAACAAGAGGTCAAGGTCTCACTTTCAAGGGTACCAAGAGGTATCTAGTCCTAGCACTAGGCACAGATGAGTCTTCAATCACCATATTGTCCATTTCACTTCAGTAAGTCTCTCTTAACTACCACTCTCCTTAAAATACACTACTTTGTAGTTTGCTTTTACAATAATATAAAAACAAGGAACACATTTGTTCTGGGTTACCTGTTCTCTTGTAGTTAAATAAATCTTTGTCCCAGATAAGGAGCTTATTAAAATTAAAGAATGATGACCGTCACATTTCACAGCTTTTATTAAAAGCCTTGTCCTTCCCCCATCCCACCTGGGTAGTTACAAACAGGGCCAGTAAACAATAGCAATAACAATCAAAGTTCCTGAATACCAAGAGTATTCAGAAAAGTGAACTTAATATTATTTCCTTTGTCCTACAATATCTCCACTAAGTACAGTGACCGTTTTCTAATAGAAATGTACTTATTTTGTGTGAAGCCATCACTACATAGTTCAGGCTTATCTTGAACTCACTACGATCCTCCCAAGTGCTCGGATTGTAGGTGGACACTACCATGCCTGGTTATTCAGCTTTTTGAGACCAAACTTAGGTTTAAGTGAACTAATACATATTATATTTATGTAAGACTATAGCTAAATCAGAATAAAAATTTCAAGACTCTCAGCAAATCACCATTACCTCAAAAATCCAACAGCTTTTCTACAAAAATATGATTCACACAGATTAATTTCCCTTTGGCCTAACATCTCTAACTACTGTTTTTCAAACTGTAGATAGTATTTAATGGATTACAACCCCATTTTATATGAAATTAAATATAAAAATGTCAAAATGTAGGTATAATACTAGCTTCTCTGCAGGCTGAGGCAGGAATGTTACAAGTTTTGAGGTCAGTTTTGGCAACTAAACCACATCCTGTTTTGTTGTTATTGTTTTGTTTTAAAGGCAGGGGTATATTTCAATGGCAGAAAACTTGCTTAGCATGAGGTATGTTAGTCTCTT
Source organism: Myocastor coypus (assembly GCA_004027025.1). NCBI lineage: Eukaryota > Metazoa > Chordata > Mammalia > Rodentia > Myocastoridae > Myocastor > Myocastor coypus. Next base: position 14,142 of record PVJA010045918.1, on the reverse strand, counting down.
TCTCTTATTCTATCTCTCCCTCTTTCACATACATATACCAGAAATTTTTGTTCATCACAAAACCATACTTACTATACAGATGCATTTTTCAATTGTATATGTGTCATGTTCATGTATATGTGTTGGGAATGAAATGAATATTCAAATCTTTTCTTTTTATTTGTGGTATTGGGGATCGAACCTGGGACTTTGCGCTTGCCAGGCACACACTTATACTCCCCAGCTAGAAATGAAGATTTATTTCTTACTGTATTAGAATTATATTAGAATTAATCAACAAAATTTCACTTATACAGTCTAAATATTTTTAAAATTACTATCTTAACTTCATGTAGTAGTCTAATGAAGAAAATATTTATTTTGTTTGTTTGTTTGTTTATTTATTTATTTATTTATTTATTTATTTATTTATATATTTAGGACAGGATCTACAGGTTCTCACTATGTACATCAGACTCATGCTGATTCTGTTTTCAGCCTTCCAAGCACTGGGATTACAGGTGCGCCCCAATGTCCAGTCTCAATTATTGTCTCAGTGTGCCCCAGGGGTGGGGCCAGCACATTATGCCAGGGATTGAACCCTGGGTGCTGCGCTCTGCCTAAGCAGGCTCTTTAGTTCACTGAGCTATCTAGCCAGTCCTTTTATTTTGTTTTAAAGTAGTTGATCTCATTTTAAGTCAGGTCTAGAGGAAATTCATTTTCAATCCATTTAGTGTATGTGAACTCAACAAATTAGCTGAGAATTTATAATACTGTTCCCTGTAAATATGCATGTCCTCCATAACTAAAGATATCATCAGTATAAAGGTTCTATTTTTAATGTTAGAAAGGAAACAGTGGTCTAAATCTAAGTTTGTCTACTTAAAATTTTTAAATCTTCTGATAAACTTATTTTTATATGTGCTAACCACTATTGAATCTATCACTTATAAGAATTCTCAGACACATATTGCAATAGAAACTAAGAAATAACTATGCTATCAGGTCTTCAAGCCCTATGGAGACAACCTTGCTGCTACCACTGACCCTCTTTGTAACCCCAACAGCTCTACTACTGGTAGCCTTTCTGACTATGGTCAGAATCTGGACAGAGCTTGAGTATTAGCAATCGTTTTAGTGAACAAATAGAAAAAGAGACTTATTTATACTCCCATTTGTTTTATGCCAAGATGGTCTAGTTTATCTTGCCCCATATTACACTTGGGAAAGTTACAATGGGAAGGCCTTACAAGCCCTAGAATCTACAGCCAAACTAACAGGGATTGAACTCAGGACCCTGCGCTTTCCAGACAAACACTTTTTCCACTGAGCTATCACCCTGGTCCCCTAGGGTCTCGCTATGTAGTTTAAGCTAGTCTTGATCTTCAAAGGATCCTCCTGCCTCAGTCTCCCATGTGCTAAGATTTCAGGCATGCACCACCACTGCCAGCCAGGCTAATTACCATAAAATTTCAAGGAAGCTTCTGCAAAAACACATCTGCCAACTACACAAACATTTACTGAGATTTTATTAGGTAGCCCACACCGAAATAAATAAGGGAGTTTAGTGTTTTTAGGAGGTAATTCTTAAGATACTATACTTAATTAGCCAACAGTTCAGATTTAAATATTCGATCTCTAGGAAAGAAGGGAAAGAGAAAAAATAAACTTAATATTTTAAAGTTCAAATCATCTTCCCTATTTTACAAAGAAGTTGTAAAAAAGCACAAAAAATTTCAATGTAGCAAACTAAGACAGTGGTAGAATGAAGTACTTGTCTTTTAAACCCTGGTCTAGTTCTGTTTTAGCACATCACAGAGCTGCCACAGAAATCTGGAGGATGTTGTTCTGAGGCTTGCACTCACAGGTCATTAGATTACTTTACTTTTTTTTTTTTTTTTTTAAATTAACTTCTATGTAGTAAATTCTTATCTAGACAAGAAAGATATTACAAAAATTAATTTATTATCTCTATTTTAAGATTACCTAAGTGAATAGCAGTGAAACACAGGAAACTGTTGTCAGAATCAGGAATGCAATGAATTGGCATTGCAGTCTGGTAGTTATGCTTATCAATAAGCCTCTAGGCTTTAACGAGCTAGTAACTCTCACAACTACCTTACCTCTATGTTCATACATAGAGGTTTTGCAATCTATACCTAGGCCAATAGTATACTCTTAATTCAGAACTGACTTTAGTGGTTCTTTAAGTTCTTCAAGGCCAAAAATTATATATATACATACATATATATATATATATATATATATATATATATATATATATATACCTGCGTCGAAGGAGTTTTAAAGAGATACAGACAACAGAAAATAGAAATCTACTACAGTATGTTCCAATGTAAGATTGTCAGCTTTGTAGCTACTTCTAAGTGCCATTATATATGGACACACACATACACACACACACACACACACACACACACACACACACACACACAGAGGTGTCTTATTGCCAAATGCTTCTTAAGCCCCTTTGCCTAATCTAGTCATGTTTGTTATGTTCTACATTAAATTAAAAAAATTATAACGAGAAGAATTATAATAATAAAATAGGTATGCTTTTATTCTCTTATTGGTGTGCAAAAAATCAAACTTTTGGGCAGGAATCCACCAATATAAATCCGAAGCTCTAAAATGTACATATACCACTTGATTCAGAAGTATAATTTCCTGGCTGGGTATGGTGGTGCACACCTGAAATCCCAGCACTTGGGAGGCCTAGCCAGGAGGATCAGTGCAAGTTCAAGACTAGCCTGGGCTATAAAAGTGACCTTAAGGCCAGCCTGAATTGCATAGTGAGACCCTGTCTCAACAAAACAAAACAAAACAACAACAAGAAGTAGTATAATTCCTAGAGACTTGTCTTATGCAAATAACTTATAATTAATGAAATGGATATTTCTGAGTCTTTTTAGTTTACAACTGGAAATAACCTAAATGCTTTATAAGAAAGTTGTAATTTATAATGCATAGATAGGTGCATACTATAAATTACCAGATAGCTATTATAAATGATATTACAGAAATATATTTACTACCATTGAAAGTCATTTAAGATACTTTAATGAGAAAAGATCACACAGCAGAACTATGTATGTTACAAAAATTATGTATACACCTAAATACACAGGAGCACATTTATGTTTCTTATAACAACATTAATTTTCTTATAGTAAATATTATTTTTGATAATATTTTTTTTTTTTTTTTGTCTTTTTGAGACAGGGTCTTGCTATGCAGTTCCGGCTGGCCTTGAGCTCACTTTTGTAGCCCAGGCTGGTCTCGAACTCACATCAATCCTCCTGCCTCAGCCTCCCAAGTGCTGGGATTACAAGCGTGAGCCACCACGCCCGGCAGATAATAAAATTTTTTATACAGCAGAAATTAGTACTTGTAACATGATAGTTGATTGGTCTCCTTTTTAAAAGGCGGAAGTAGGACCAGCCTGATAGCTCAGTGGACTAAAGCTCTTGCTTACACAGAGCACAGCAGCCTGGGTGCCATCCCTGGTGTGTGGTGCCAGCCCTGCCCCTGGGGCACACTGAGACAGTGACTGAGACTGACCATGGTGGTGCCTGCCTGTAATCCCAGCGCTTGAGAGGCTAAAAACAGGAGGATGACTGAGTCGGATCTACGTGCTGAGACCCTGTAGATCCTGTAGACCTTTCCTTATAAAGAGAAAATAATAAAATAAAAGGTAGCAGTAGCTTAAGTATAATTCAATTGCTTTCCATGCAAGGACCACTACCGACTTTTAGGGTCCTCTACAGTCAGTATTCCATCTATGGTGAAGGCCTAGTTTTTCTTTTTGAATATGTACTTAATTTGTTGTATATTGGCAATTTTATAAAAGATAATAAAATATGTTTTAGAAAAGTAAAATGAAAAGACATAAAAAGCCTCAACTAAAAAATACTGAGTCACAAAGTTACTCCATTGGTTTGATATATAACTCCTAGACTTTTATTCTCAATTTCTTTATCTACTTGGTCACTGATAAATAACAGTCTGTAGAACACTGCTTGAAGGAATTAAGAAGGAAGACTGTTGTTGTGGACTATGAAATGAGACTAAATTCTGATCCAACATCTTCCACAACTGAAAATGTTCTCTAATGCAGATATCTGAACCCACCCTCTCTCCCTCTCTCCCTGTCCGTCCATGTCTCTCTCTCTCTCTCTGCAGAACTGGGAATTGCACTCAGGCCCTTGCACTACTGAGCTATCTCCCCAGCACCTGAACTCTTCCCCCATTATCTTCACTATATTTACTAACCTGTAAGGTTTTTTAATGCTAATTAATATTTTCATTCATGAAGTGGTACACAATTTAAAGCCACCAGTTATTTTCCAAAAGGATCAAATAGGATCTCTTTAGAGGCCTGACTTCAGAGAATATTTTCCAAGTAATGAGGAACAGCAGTAGGGCATTCAAAGGGAATGTACTAGGAATACAAACTCATCTAGTTGAGACAGGAATACCAGAAAATATATGTGTGGCATTGAGAGTTTACATTACCTATCTACTCCCATTTTCAGAGACAGAAATGAGACAACTTGACAGTTCTTGTGAAGTCAATGTGGTCCCTGCAGAAAGGACTAAGTGAGTTCAATCTGAAGACTTAACTTCTTTGGACTCAGTCCAATGTAATGAAGACGAAAACTTCTTATTTCATAGTGAAATTATAAAGAACTTAAATTTCAGTGATTCCCTGAAAATACATGGACTGCTCTCTAGAAGCGAGATTAAAAACATGAAGTGATTTAGTAAGAAAGGATGGAAAATTCTGATGTAGATAAGTGAGAGAGAGGCTAAAATTAAGAACTCAAAGGAACCCTGAAGAAATTCCAAAGTAGCACATGAAGTTTTTTTCCTTTCCCTTTCCCTTTCTCCTTCCTTCCTTCCTTCCTTCCTTCCCTCCTTCCCTCCTTCCTTCCTTCCTTCCTTTCTTTCTTTCTTTCTTTCTTTCTTTCTTTCTTTCTTTCTTTCTTTCTTTCTTTCTTTCTTTCTTTCTTTCTTTCTTTCTTTCTTTCTTTCTTTCCCCATGGTGCTGGGATGGAACCCAGAGCCTCACACGTTATATAAGCACCCTACCACTGAACTATATTCCCAATCCTAAATAAAGTTTCTAAAATAGTCAAAAAGGACAAAGGAGATGCAACTTGGATGGAGGATATGAAAGAAAGAAAACCCTGAATGAAAGCTAAAAATGATGAAATCCAGTAACATAGAATCTTAAAGTATTAGATTTTAAAAGTGCAGCATGATGAATTTTCATGTACACACTGTCTAGGTCAAGACACAGAACAGTTCTAGTGCAGTCAAGCATGGTAGTGCACACCCACAACCTCAGCATGTGGGAGGCTGAGGGAAAAGGATCACTGCAAGCTTGAGGCCAGCCTGAACTGAGTAACAAGACCCTGCCTCAAAAAATTAAGAGAAAACCTCCCCCGCAAACACAAACAGGTCCAGTGTCTCCTTCTAGCCAATAACTGATGCCCACTGCAAAATGACTACCACTGACCACTCTTGTTTTCCATCTTATAAATGAATCATACAGAATGTACTCTTGCCTGGCTTTTTTTACTCAGCCTTACTTTTGTGGGCATCAATAGTATGCTCCTTTTTATTGGCAAGCAATAACCCACTGTGAATATACTACAGATTTATTTATTCACTGTCCTACTGATGGATATTTGAATTGTTTCCATCTTCCATTATGCATAAGGCAGCTATGCATGAACATTCTTAGGCAAGTCTTTTTTTTTTTTTTTTTTTGTCTTTCTGAGACAGGGTTTCGCTATGCAGTTCAGGCTGGCCTTGAGCTCACTTTTGTAGCCCAGGCTGGTTTTGAACTCACACCCGATTCTCCTGTCTCAGCCTCCCAAGTGCTGGGATTACAGGCTTGCGCCACCATGCCTGGCTTAGGCAAGTCTTTTGATGGACATAAAAATTCATTTTCTCTTGGGTATATGTCTAGAACATGCTGTCATATAACAGGTAGGTTATGTGCTTAATAGAGAGGCCAGATTTCTAAAGTGATCATATAAACTTTCTTGGAGTCATGTTTGAGTGCTCTTGTATAAAGTTTTAAATTAATTAACCAGTTAAGCAATTGTGTATGTGTGCACGTGCATGCTAGGAGCTCATCATGCTCGAACCCAGGGCTCTGGAAAAATGAGGACATGCTCTCCCACTGAATGATACTCCCCAAACCTCATCTAATTAGGTTAAGTTTTTATTTTTTAAACTTTATTTATTCATTTACTTATTTATTTATTTACTTATTTATGTTACCACTGGCTCAGCCTACCCTGGGGTTGGGGCTGGTGCTACATGTGGTGCTGGGAATAGAACAACAGTCTCTGTGGTTGCCTAAACTTGCCTAAGCAGATGCTTTAGACCACTGAGCTATCTTGCTGGCCTCAAATTAGGTAAGTTTTTACATTTCACAAAGCTCTTCAGCTGAAGATGAGATTTTTGTTTTTTCATCATTTAGAACAGGCATATAATAAGCAGAGTGGTCATATTTCAGAAGATATGCAAGATGATTTGGAGGCCCCAAGGAAACAAATGAGAGCTTCTAATTTAGTTTCTTATTCTTTTAGCTACAAAGTAAACTTTGCTAACACTTAATATTTAAATGACACTAATACCCTTACTCAGATAATTCTGTTTAGTCCTTTTGAGTTCACTTGTTCTCTGTCACTTGTGTGTGCTTGTTGAGCATAATTGTGTAGTATTTAACCCAACTTCCTCTCACCAAATGAATAAGAGACCTACAAAGATAATACTAATAAGCATAAGCAAACAACAAAAATGTCTAACCCAACATTTCTATTTAAAAAATCTCTTTAGAAGATAAAAATTATAACCATTTATGTAATCCAATCTCACACAAAGTTCAGATTTTTAAAAATACAGACTTAATTTTGCTAACGAAATTTTGCCAATAAAAATTTATTTATTTATTTATTTATTTTTTTGTGGGACCAGGGTTTGAACTCACGACCTTGCACTTGCCCAGCAGGCACTTGTGCCTTGGAGCTATCTCCCCAGCCCCGCCAATAAAAATTTAAAACACTAAATATTTATGTCATCTCTTTTTTTTTTGTACCAGGGATCAAACTGAGGACTTCATGCTTGCCAGGCAGGCACTTATACTGCTGAGCTATCTTGCTGGACCCTACACTATCTGTTTTACTTTCTTTTGGGGCCTATTTTATAATGCATAGGATAGTAAAACACAAACAACAGTTATACTGACTTTTAAAGAGACCTTACATATATATACAGTATTAGTACTTGGAAAATCTTTTTATTAACAGGGTACATAATGAAATATGCTGCATAGAAATAGCTAGCTGCTATTTAACATTAAAATAACATCTGCAGTGTGGGAAGAGGAGGAAAACAGTAATCTACAAGAATCCTTCGAGAAAAGGCATGAGAAAATCTTCCTGGATGCTGGTGCTACGCTGTGCAGTAGTAGGTACTCATACTATACTATGTGTGTGCATTAGCCAAATTCACTGAACAGTACATTTAAAGTATGTTTCATTCCATGTAAATTTTACCTTATAAGTTCAAAAGATACATAAAAATTGACTTCTAGTCAATTATGAGTATGATGAAATATCTAGGACTAGACTATTACAGTGATGCCTGTAACTTACTTTAAAATGTATTAAACATGGACTATTATATGAATAGAGACATACAAACATATGTGAGACAGCAAACAATAAATTTAATTATAAAATCTAGGCGACAGATCCATGGGTTACTATTATCTTTTCAGTTTTTCTGTATGTTTATAATTTTTCATGATAAAATGTTGTGAACAACAAAAATCCATTCAAGAGTTGACAACTGACAAATATTAATAAGTAACAGCTAGGGAGATAGTTCAGTGGCATAGGGGCCTGCCTGGCAAGCTTAAGGTCCTGAATATAATTCCAGATACCAAAATCAAAATATCTACACACAACAACCCAAACATTCTAATGTTAGAAAAAAAGAACAGTGTAGTGAGAGGAGGGTAAAACAAAAGTTTAAAAAGGAAAACTGTAGGAACAAATACCACTGCCTAGTGCTTTCAAATATAGCAGTTCCCCCTTATCTGCAGGGCATAGAACACCCCAAGGGATCCCTGAAACCACAGCTAGTACCAAAGCCTTTGTACACTGGTTTTTTCTGTACATGCATACAACATAGAATTTATAGATTAGGCAGTTAAGATATCAACAACAATAATAAATAGTATAGCAACATACTGTCACAGCTTATTAGAATGCAATCACTCTTCCTAAAATATCTGTAGTGTATTTTGGGGCTGGGGAAAATAAAACCACAGAGAAGAGGGCTTATCATACTCTGGGTGTGGTGAGAATTATGCTCATTTTATAGGACAGTAAACTGAAACTGAAAAAGATCATAGAATATACCCAGAGTCACAAAGTATGAAGGCCCGCCAAGAACTCAATCCAATTTGTCTAAATTCTGAATCCTCTTGACCCACATTCTTCACAAGGAGCTGGAAAAGACCAAACATCCTCCCTACAGCAGGGAAGTCCCTTTTCCATTCCCACAAGAACCAGCCCTGACTCTTAGAAGCTCCTCCCTACGACAAGAACTGAAATCTGTTTCCTAGGGTTTTTTTCTCCTAGGTTTATACTTTGGGACTGTACAGAATCTAATTCTCATGGCTTGGCCTTCACACCAGGAGCAACGATGTGAAATCTGAATGATTATGAGTTGTTTTCTGATTAGCATTTTATGGCACAATCTACGAAGTTATAACTAAGTATAAATGGGGGTAATGCCTCATAGAACAGAGATGAAAATAATAGTGAAATATGTAACAAGAACTCAAACACCTTTTTCTAATAATCTCTACCTTTCTTTCGAAATTCTAACATGTCAACTCCCTATAGAATAATATTTTAAAGTCTTAGGTCTTTTCCTAGAGTTTGTGTTAAATGCACATACATATTTCTTTACATCTACTTTATCAAAAAAATCTGATGTATGTTACTTCCTCATTTTCTATTCTACTTCTGCCTTAGTTCAGCATTATAACTTCAGGAATTTAATGTACAACTAGATATACAACTAGAAGCACTTCTTCAGCACTTTTTTTGTTTTACAAATTACTACAGGTGGCCAACCTGTGCAAGCAACATGTTCATGAAATTTTGACCTCTGAAAGATTATTTTTCAAAGATAAGATTTAACAAAAGAAAAGAAAGCTACTGTGTTAGAAGAAATGACCAACTAGTGATGGTAACCTTTAATCATGTTTGAGTTTGTGTATACATACTAAAGCTACATTATTTTTTTATTGTCAAATATATTCGTGGATTGCTTAAAGACTCTTAAAGTCATAAATCTTGCTTCTTTTTAAGCAATACAGTACTACAATACATTTTAAAAACCAGTAATTCTACTTGGAAAACTTTGCTTATTTAAGGATCTACATACAGGTCAGACATGAAAAACATTTATGAATGTTCTGGGAACATTCTGGGAACCTAAATAAAACTGCTTTTTTTCCTCTAGATATCTGAGGCTATTAAGTGTTGGTATAAGTCCTGGAGAGGATTATTTTATATTTCAGAAAGGGATATGTAGGCAGTTTAACTGATAACTATAACAGCCTGTACTATACACTAGGTCCCACCTAGCCCAATGTTCCTTCCTACAATCATGCCAAAGCAAATACTAAAGTGATTATGCCCATCCATTACCTCAACTTCACTACATTTCGGGGTGGCCACCCATGATGTCACTTCCTTTTGTGAATGGGTGCATTTTGTTCTCTTGGTCTTGTTATCTTCACTAAACTACAATACATCCTCGAGCTCGTTCCAGATTGTGCCCATCCTTCCCTTGCCTATTTCTGTTCCTGAAGAGTCTCCGAAATGCCCTGGCCATCCTTTCCTCTACATTTCTTCTTTCGAGTACTCAAATGCCAAATGCCCAAAGCCTAAAAGAATAGGGATTGGTTTTACAACACAAGGCATACACGGTAGCGCCGTGCCCCTTCCTCGGCCCCCAGGCCTATCGAGAAAGCTTCACGCCGAGCATTCCGAGCAGATGCTTTCTAGAGAAGCGGGCGACTGCGACAGGCTGGCTGGCCGGCCGGCGGCAGCGCCGCGAGGGGTCTGGAGGCCGGCGCGGGCTGGGCGCCGACCTGAAACCAATATGGAGGTGAGGAGGCGCCGGGCCGGCCGGACCCGCGAGGCGGGGACAGCGGCGGCTCCTGGCCACTTGGAGTCGGTGCCAAGGATGCGGGGCGCAGAAGCCCCGGGACGGGGCGGCGTCGGAGCCGCTCCCGGCCGTGGAGGGCGAGGCCGCCATCCCCGACGTCTGGGCCGCAGCGGTGGGCAGGGGCGCGCGCCATCATGGAAGGAAGATGGTGGGCGGCGGCGCGGGGCCGCGTACTCACCCGCGCCGGCCAGTGCGGGTAGCCTTTCATCTTGGCGAAGACCAGGTCGCCCGCCTTGTACTCGCGGGGCCGCGGACGCGCCATCCCGGCCGCTCCCCGGCCCGGTCGCCCTCGGTCGCCGCGACGAAGCCGGAGGCCGCCCCCCCGCGGGCCTCGGCGGCCGCTCCGACGAGCGAAGTGGGCGGGGGGCGCCGCGTCCGTGAGCCGCCGCCGGCCGGGGGAGGGGAGTCGCCGCGCAGAGCTGCCGCCGCTGCGTTGCTCACAGGCGCCGCGTCCCTCGCCTCATGCCGCCGCCGCCGCCGCCGCCGCTGCCGGACCCCAGGCGCCGGCCTCGAGCTCCCCGAATTCCTCCTCGGGCAGCGACCGCACACACGATCTTAGTATTGTTCTCGCGCGCGCTCGGCACCCCCGCCCGCTCGCTCGCGCTCCCGCCCGCCCGCGCCGGCCGGTTAATTCCTAGGTGCACGGCCGCCGTTCGCCAAGAAACCGTGCGCGCCGGCGGGCGCGTCCCCCACCCCGAACCCCGCGCCGACTCCGCGACGCCCGCCGCCCGCTTGCTTTTGTTCTCAGCCCGAGCTTCCCCGCGCGACCTCGCCAATGTCCACTTGACTTCTCTGCCCTGGATGCGACCCCAGCACGGCCCCCACTCCAGGCCTGTCCACGGACGCTCGCTGGGGAGTGGGGACAAAGGCACTCCGGGCCTACGGACCCGCTGCCCGGGCCCTCGCGTCGGCCACCATGCCGGTCCCTGCCGGCCTTGCCCGTGGCCTGCGTGACACCGCAGGCACGCCGTCGGCGAGTCGGGGGCTTCTGGAATCTCCCGACAAGGACCTTCCACTGACAGGTCAACTGCTATCAGTCCTGGCAGCGTTTTGGAGAACGTTGTGAAATGAGTCTAGCTCTGGTGGCTTCTGCATACAGTTCATTAGATCCAGAACAACGTGTGGGTACCGCTATTATGGCTGAAGCCCCTCTTGGGCTGCTGTCAAGGACATTTTGGGAGTGAGAATCTAACAGCTTTCTTTGTGGGGGAGGGTAAATAAAATAACTCGAGGGGCCCCTTCTGAGCCAGCCTAATACTTGAACGCCGCTTGCTTCCTCCATCATCCGGAGGCCTACCTGGTGTCACTTCTAAGTATAACTGACTCTATTCTATAGCCTTAGTGTTGTCACAAAGACTGTTGTGGTGTGTAGACCACCTTCTTCTAGGTGTTCATGTCCTCTTTTCCTTTGATAGAAGATACAATGCATCTCCCTTCTTGTGCTTATGAGTTGGGTATGTGTTGACCTGGCGTATGTTTCTAGGCACTGGGCTTTGAAGTCTTCATACTTAATGGGGACTGTTCACTTTGTCAACAGTGCCTTGGCATTACTGTACTTTCCTAATGCATTTCCTTGCATTCGCACCTAGACTTCTCTCTTCCTAAGAAGAGTGCTTATCCTTCTATCCCTGGGCGCAGATCACCCTGTTCTCTCTCCTCACCTTCTCACCCTGGTTGTGATAGGCTGTTCATGTCTTTCATTTCTAAACCCTGTCAATGCAGCTATCATAGCACAACTGGTGTATGAATCTATAGACCAACTTGTATATCCTCTTAGATCAAAGCCAAGTCTTATTACTTAACCAGAGCTCAATAGATCTTTGTGGGGCAAAGTGTAGTTGTAGCAGAAAGGAGAGCACTGGAAGGGGGAAGACTCACTTCGGAAGTCAGGAGACTAAGTTGAGCAGAGACTATGGTCTGGGTTTAGACAGAGTATTCTGGTACCTATTGTGGAGGTGGATTTGAGGCTAAAGCAGTGGTTCTCAACCTGTGGGTCGGGACCCTGGCGGGGGTCGAACAACCAAAACACAGGGGTTGCCTAAAGCCATTCCGAATCATACCTGTAGCAAAATTACAGTTTTGAAGTAGCCACCAAAATTGTTTTTCGATTTGGGGTCACTGCAACATGAGGAACTGTATTGCAGGGTCATGGCATTAGAAAGGTTGAGAACCACTGGGCTAGAGGAATTCTCATGAGGAGAGCTAAGACAAGGATTGGGAGGTTGAATGGCAAGTGGATAGGAAAAAATAAGAGTAAAAAATGATCCCCTGGCTTCTGGCCAAAGCAACAGGATGATTAGTTTTGACAAAGAAACCCATGAAGAATGAGTGAGTCTGGAAGTGACATTATGAATGGTTTGAATATGTTAGGGGTGTTCATGGAATCTGAGAGCTATTTAGTAGGCCTCTTATAGAGCTTTGAGTGATATTAATAAACAGATGGTAGTTAAAGCCATGACAAGGATGCCCAGGAGACTGTAGAATATGAAAAGTAGCGTTTGAGTTTGGTGCCTGGAAACTCTTTAACATTGAAAAGTCAGGCAGAAGTTTGAGAAGCCGAAGAGATAAAGAATTTCTAGAAGGAAGGAAATTTCTAGGTAGATGCCACACGGAGGACAAATAAGATGCCAAAGGAGTGTATCCATTGAAGATGATATTGGGAAATCACTAGTGATCTTTGCTGGGAATGTTGGTTGAATAGCAGCAGGAAGAGACCAGAGGACAGTGGCTTGAGAGGTGAGTGGAAGAAGATGTGGAGCCAAAAGTATAAACAACTTTTTCCCAGTAGTGGAGAAGAGTATCCGGAAAGCAAGAAGGTAAAATTGCTCTTTTGTGATTGTGATTGTTCAGTTGGTTTTAAGATAGCAGATATTTGAGCTTGCATTGAGGAGAAACTGCCAACAAGGTGCTGGATGAAAAGGCTAGAAAGGGGGATATAATTGATGGAACTTGCATATTTTGAGGAAGTGGAAAGTTCTCCCAGTCTAGGCTATAGTTTTGTGTTTTCAGCTAAGCCTGGCCAGCTTGCTGCTCAGGTATCAGTTGCTTGACTCTTCTACCTTTACCAAGTCACACTTAATAACACAGTCACTTGGGATCTACTCCTGGGAGCCCTGTGGCTGATCATCAGGAAGCTCCTAATGTGCCTGGCTAGAGCCTATCTGTCTCTGCAGCCAGGCTGAAGTAGCCCAGCTTGTCAACACATTGCTGGTGGGGTGAAGCATTGCTCTGTGGCCAACATTGCAGATAGAACATTCAGAGTGGTTTCTCTGCTTTATGCAAGGACTGATGCTGTGGCTATTACAGAACAGTGCTCTATTTAAATATTTAACAGATAAGGGGTAACCTTTTAGAAACATCATTAAGATCATTAAAGGAGCTTGATGTGTTTTATTTTTGTCAGTGTGTGGTCCTAGGAACTAGTCTGTAGTCTGTTTGCTATATCAATTTAGAACACATTAATTTTTTTTTTTTTTTTTTTTGTGGGACCGGGGGTTGAACTCAGGCCCTTGCGCTTGCCAGGCAAGTGCTTATTCCACTGAACTATCTCCCCAGGCCCCCAGAACACATTAATTTTATTTCTGTAACTTGGAAGGAAATCCTTGCAAATCTTTTTTGGTGATAATCAACATCTTTTGACCCCTTTTGATTGATCATTCTCAAATCCCTGCAGGCTAATCAAAGAGCCTACCTTTGACTCCTTGATCTATTTTTTTTTCATCTTCTCTTACACATCCATGTTTTATTGACCATGTACTGTTTTCACTTCCATTCATATCTTGACTGGGTATCTGAATAAAACTTTAATAGTGCTTTCAAATCCTGCCCTCAAATTCACCCATTATTATTATTATTATTATTATTATTATTATT
>PVJA010045917.1:0-15056 GCA_004027025.1 Myocastor coypus | reverse complement strand
CTGTAGATCCTGTACCAAATACATTAGAAAAAAGGAACTTGGACACAAACACTCATAGCAACACTGCTCAGGACAGCACAGAGGAGGAAAAGGACTCAAGTGTCAGCAGGGCATGGTGGTGCACACTTGTAATCCCAGCACTTGGCAAGCTGAGATAGGAGGACTGCTACAAGTGGTGAGGCCACTGTACACAGTGAAATCCTGTCACAGTTGCCACCCCTCCCCTCCAAAAAAAGAAAGGCAAAAGAAAAGAAAAATACCCAACCATAAATAAATAAATCGGGGCCCGGCAGGATGGCTCAGTGGTCTAAAGCGCCTGCTTAGGAAAGCTTGGGCGGCTTCAGGGACCACGGTTCGATCCCCGGCACCACATGCTGTGCCAGCCCTGCCCTCGGGGCAGGCTGAGTTGGCCATAAAAATAAATAAATAAACAAACAAAAGTTCTGAAACAAGGAAAAAAAAAATAAATCTTGGAAACTGCGCTGCAGGAAGGAAGGAAGTCAACAAAGGTTACTGTAGGATTCCACTTATGTGAAACATCCATAATTGACAGCTACATAGAAGTTGACTGCAGGGCTGGCAAGATAGCTCAGTGGTCTAAAGCACCTGTTTAGGCAAGCTTAGGCAACCGCAGGGGCAACGGTTTGATCCCCAGCACCACATGCTATGCCAGCCCCACCCCCAGGGCAGGCTGAACCAGCCATAACACAAATAAAGTTTAAAAAAATAAAATAAAAGAAGCAGCTGACTGCAGTTTAGTGGCTGCCAGATGCCCAGGAAGAGGTGATGCAGGAAGACTGTTTAGAGGGCAGTTCCTTCTGGGGGAATAGATGTTCCAGATCTATATAGTGTGATGACTTTTTTTTTTTTTTTTTTGTGGGACCAGGGTTCGAACTCATGACCTTGCACTTACCCAGCAGGCACTTGTGCCTCGGAGCTATCTCCCCAGCCCCATAGTGTGATGACTTTAAAGCACTGTGATTATACTAAATGCCATGGAAGTGGATGGTGTTAAGTGGTAAATAAAATGCTGAATTCCACATATGTTTATTTTACAATAAATAACAAAAAGATGTTATGAGTCATGATAAGAACTTGCCCACAGAGAGGTACAGAAAAGAAGCAGGATGCTGGGCATAGAGGTACTCGCCCACAATCCAAGCACTTGGGAGGCTGAGGCAGGATCATTGTACATTGAAGATCAGCCTGAACTACACAGCAAGACCCTATCTCAAAAAACAAACAGATTAAAAAAAAAAAAAAGAAAAAAAGAAAAAGAAAGCCCCTCCTACTAAAAAAGAAAAAGTAACAAAGAATGGGTACAGGAGGCTGAGCCTCAGAGCTGACCTGGGTGGACCCAAGCAGGGTGAAGTCCAAATTTTCTGACTTGCAGCTGGGTGCAAACAGTGGGCATTCATCATAGCCTCCCTGCAGAGCCACCAGTGGGGCTGAGAGATGAAATAGCTATGGAGTTGAGGGGGCTGGACCAGAACAGCCCCAGGGCAGCAGGAGGTGGGAGGGCAGCAGTCCCTCTCCTCCTACTCTGGACTTGCCAGCTCTTCCTGAGGGAGAAGATCAAAGTAGTGTCACCCCTCCAGGCTCAGGCTGTCAGCCAGGGCCTCGCCTGAACTTTTGGTAAGGCTCCCTGGGTGCTGGATGGAAAGCAAAACATCAGCCAGCAGCTTTTCTGTCAGAGACTAATTTTGGGCTGAGCACTGAGGCAGCCAGGAAACTCGAGCCAGCAGTGTACTCAGGAAGACAGCAAAAATCCCTTCCTGGGGATGCTGGGCCTTGCCTCCTGCTGTTATAGGGCCTCCAAGAATGCTGCAGCCCAACCTAAATCCAAACCTGAACCTGAACACAAACTGAAGTGGCCACAATCTCTAGGAGAGGCTAAAGCCATGGCAGGTCGAAGCCCTAAAGTTTCCAAGCTCACCCTCATACCCTGGTGATGAAGGCAAATGGACAACAGGAAATGGCTACATGTGAAGAACTGGAAAGGACCCGGACATGGTGACTGAAGATTGCGGTCCCAGCTACCTGGGAGGGTGAGGCAAAAGGATCACTTGAGCCCATATATTTGAGAACAGCCTGGGTAACACAGTGAGACCTTATCTCACTGTGGAAATGGGCCCAAGGGAAATTCAAGTGGACCCATCACCCCTTCCAGGGCACAAGTGCAGCACAGAAGGCTGAAGCCTCCATCTAAAACCAACAATTTGTCTGTGAGGCTCAAGGTCTTACCTCGTCCCCAGGTTAGGCAAGCCAATCAGCTGGATGAAGTAGACCCCTATTTGACAGAAAAATACAAAGAAGAACACGAAGAAGCTGAAAGAGTTGTCTGACCTGTGAAGAGAGGGAGAAATAAGTTATGAGAGGGCCTGGTCATGT
This sequence comes from Myocastor coypus, assembly GCA_004027025.1. Taxonomy (NCBI): domain Eukaryota; kingdom Metazoa; phylum Chordata; class Mammalia; order Rodentia; family Myocastoridae; genus Myocastor; species Myocastor coypus. The sequence continues at coordinate 12,665 of PVJA010045917.1, read as the reverse complement.
TGCTCATTGTTTCTTCCTGTATGTAGCCTTTCTCCTTCCTACAAGCCAGGAGACAGGAGGGACATAGGTATACAGGGTCACAGGGACAGCCACACCTTTCATAAGGACAAGACACAGAACACCAACACAAGAATACCTAGCACCATAATCAAAAGTTTGCCTTTACTGCTCACTCTAAGGGATCTGAGCCTAACCTCTTTCTCAAGGAGCTGAGAAAACTGTTCCCCCAAGGCCTGGCATGGAGGTACATGCCTACAGTCCCAGCATTTAGGAGGCAGACAAGAGGATCAATAAGTTTAAGGCCAGCCTGGGCCATACTGAGTTCAATGCCAGTCTGAACTACCTAATGAGATCTTTCTTCAAAAAAAAAAAAAAAACCAAAAACTGTTCCTCAGGTCAGGGACATAGCTCAGTGGCACAGTGTCTTTGTGACAAGAGCAAGGTCCCGAGTTCAATTCCTGGTAGCAAAAGTTTTTCCAAGAACAAAATGCATGGCTGGCTGGGGAGATAGCTCAGGTGGAAGCCTAAATATTTGAGGATTGGGGACACCAGGCAAAAACCCATAAGGGCTAAGCACCTCCATCTCTGTCCAGCAGAGTGAGGGCTCAGGTGCTAGAGGAACATATGCAAGGGTCCAAGCAGGCACCAGCCCTCTCTTCCCAGGAACGTTGGGGCTCCTAGCAACAACAACATCAAGGGAAGGCTCAATTCCAAACACAAGAGTCTGGGAGGTATGTAGTAAGGCTCTGGCACTCAGCAGGTACCCAGGGTCTTGGGGTGTGGGGAGGCCTCCCCCCAAAACCCTCTGTAGGGAGCCCGACTCTCCCCAACCCTGCTCACCGGAAGGCCTTGTAGATGGGTCGGTACCAGCAGAGGAAGGCACAGGGCGTGAAGATCACAAACCACAGGATTGAGAGCCCAAAGTCTACTCCCTTGGAGGTGTCACCCGTGAACCAGGCCAGGCACGCAAGCAAGTTCAAAAACAGAGTCACTGAGTGCACTAGGAGTAGGAGGAGAGGAGACAGAACTGCATGAGTCAAGGTGGCCCTGGGCTCCACCATGAGACAGACTCTCAGAGGGGCAGGGTGAGAGGCCTGCTCCCAAATCCTTATGGCTCAGGTCCTTAAAACCAGGGATCAAACTACGTGCCCATGGGATGACAGGACAGCTCGGTCTCAGAGGATGGCATGGTGAGATACAGGCCCAGGGACTATCCTCAGGGAATGAACACCTCTCCTCCTCTGGCCCCCATGGCCCAACAACAGGGATGGCCTTCTTCCTCAATCCTAGAGCCCAGGCACCTGTGGACAGGGAGCCTCCCCTAAGGCAGGCACTGTGTGGAGAGCTCCACAGAGACTTGGGGGACCAACGCTGCTAGCTCATGACATAGGACAGACAGAGTCTGTGGAAGTCTCATCACAGGGAGGGGCACCCCAAGCAAAGATGGAGACTTGTGGTTCCGCACAGCACCCCTGAACCCTGAGGGAGGGCAGGAGCAGGACTCACACATCCAGAGATAGTACAGCATCTTGCAGATACGCTGGTAGTCAGCAGGGATCTCGGTGGAGAAATCCTGATAGAAGCAGGGCTTGACTGGACACCATGTAGGCAGGGGTGGCCAGTTGTTCTCTCTCACTATGTAGAAAAAGGGAAGAGGCAATGGGGTGAGAAGCCAGCTTCAGGAGCAGGATCAAAGCCAGGCATGGGGGGCCCGGTGGGATGGCTCAGTGGTCTAAAGCGCCTGCTTGGGAAAGCTTGGGTGGCTTCAGGTACTGCGGTTCAATCCCCGGCACCACATGCTGCACCAGCCCTGCCCTCAGGGCAGGCTGAGCCTGCCATAAAAATGAGTGAATAAACAAACAAAGGTTCTGAAACAAGAAAAAAATAAAAAAATAAAAAAAAGCCAGGCATGGTGGCACACACCTGTCATCCCAGCGCAAGAGAGGTTGAGGCAGGAGGATCACTGTGAATTTGAGGCCAGCCTGGGCTACATAGTGAGTTCAAGGCCTGACTGGACTATATAGTAGGATCCTGTCTCTCAAAAAAAAAAAAAATAAAAGCAATAAAGCAGCAGCAGCAGCATTGTTCAATGTATGGGCAAACCATTGGTTCCAACAAGTGGGACAGGAGGTCTTCATGGGACATGGAGTGGTGCGTAAGAGGTAAACAGGACCCCAAGAGACACCTTGGCTCTGTCCAAGATGATGCAGCCCAGATGCACTAGCAGGACAACCTAGTAAAAAATTCTATGCACTGTGTCCCTATGCTTTCAAAGAATCAAAGACTTCAGCACTGTGAAGAAAGCAGAAATGATCTCCTGTTCTATTGTGTATCTATCAGCCCATAATGCAGATCTCCCCAAGCTGGGCCCCTTTTAGGAGAACCAGAACTCTGCTAAGTAAGCTCTATGGCTGGCGTGAGAAGTGGCTCAGGGACAGTGAGGAGGCCCTCTGTGCCTGTGAGAGACATGCTGCTGGGTGCGAAGGGGGGTAGGGCCTTGTAGCTGCCCTTACCATGCAAGCTGGCTGCCGTGTTCTGCAGTTCCCGCTCCTTGCGTTCTAGCTCCGCAGCTTTCCTGTCCAGCTCTTCCTGCTGCCGGAGCAGGCCTGCTTGGGCTGCAGCTGCCACAGCCTGGATGGACAAGTGGGGACAGCCAGACACAGTAGCAGGACAGTATTGGTCAGTCTCATAGGCAGCCAGGAGGAAAAGCCAGCAAGGAGGCAGCACAGAGCGCATCAGGTCCTAGGGGCCACTCCCAAGGGACTGAGAGGCCCTGGATCCTCTGCTCCCTTGGCATCACCAGGGACATCTTCCATCTACTACCTAAGCTGAGACTGGAGAACCAGTCCCAGGTTAAATTAGTGACCTTTGCAGTTATGGCCAATAGGAAAGACCTCACAGCAGGCTAAATCAAAGTCAGAAACCCTAGCCGGGCATGGTGGCGCTCCCCTGTAATGCCAGCACTCGGGAGGCTGAGGCAGGAGGATCGATGTGAGTTCGAGACCAGCCTGGGCTACAAAAGTGAGCCCAAGACCAGCCTGAACTGCATAGCGAGACCCTGTCTAAAAAAAAAAAAAAAAAAAAAAAAAAAAACAAAGTCAGAAACCCTGCGCCAATCCCCTGGGAAGAGCCAGGAGGGGTGTGGGAAATGGAGACAGTGTGGGCACAGAGGGGACAGAAGCAGGTGCTGAAAGCTCAGCCCCAGGATCTGTATTTCATTGTCCGCTGCCCTTTCTCTAATCCCAGGCTGCCGGAATTATACCTGACCACCCCCAGGGACCATGCAAGTGTCATGCAAAATCCAAGCTTTCTCTTCCCTATAGGCAGGGCAGGGCCTCTGAGGCAGTTTGGGGGACTCTTACGTAAGCCCAAGCAGAACTGGGCCTATGGCCCTGCTCCTGATGACAATGCCACTTGGGTCAGGTTCTTCCTCAAGACTGAAACCAGCCGGGCGTGGTGGCTCACGCCTGTAATCCCAGCACTTGGGAAGCTGAGGCAGGAGGATTGGTGCAAGTTCGAGACCAGCCTGGGCTACAAAAGTGAGCGCAGGGCCAGCCTCAACTGCATAGCGAGACCCTGTCTCAAAAAGACAAAAAAAAAAAAAAAAAAAAAAAAAAGACTGAAACCATATTCTTCTGTGGGCTCCACACATGACCCCTCACCTAGTCCACCAGCTGGCCCCAATGGGGTCCCCAGCGTTCCAATAACTTACCTAGGGGACCAGGTAGCACCTAGTCCCCTCGTAAGGTGACAAACCAGGCACATGTGTGATATACACTCACCCCACAAAGAGCTCACCAAAGGGCTAAGGCTGCCTTGGGAAGTGAAGTGCTGTCAGTGACCGAAGTGAGAAGTGACTGCACAGTACCATGCAGAGGGGCTTGGCCTCCGGTGGCACAGCGCAGCCTCAGCTGCCCACAGTCACCCTGCCTGGAAGACTCTCCTCTCCTCCATGGTGCAAAGACCGTGCTTCTGAGCACCTCCGGGTGCCTGGCCCCTTCCTCCTCTACACTGGGCCTACCTGGGGGAGCGTGCGCAAGCAGCTGTCTCTGAGAACACTATCTCCTCCTAGCAGCATCTGCCTCTCTGCGAGTGTAGTCGCTGCCAGGAACTGGACCGGCAGGAACTTGCTGGCCTGCCTAAGCAGGAGCTGCAACACACAACTCCAATGGGGGCTCGTATCGGGCCACAAACAAGAATTGGTATTTCAGGAAAGGACAAAAGAAAACTGGAAGGCAGGCAGGAGTACACAAGCCCAAAGGGAGACTGGGGTAGAGTAGAGTGTGTGCTTAGCATGTGTGAGGGCCTAGGTTCAATCCCTAGCACTGCAAAAGCAAAAGTAGAGACAGACACAGATAGATTCTGAGCCCACCACCCCCAAATAAGCTAAAGACAGCCCTGAAGGAGGACAACAGCACAGACACTCTCTGAAGACACCAGGGACTCTATCCTGGTAAGCACAGCTGTTTTCCAGTGGTGGCAGTGGGGTAGGGTAGGGATAAAACCACTTATGGGTTGGCAGAGCTGTCCAATTACAGGTGTCCAGCTCTAAAGAACAAGAGGGTACTAAAGGGAGGTGGGGAGCCCTCTGCCCGCTGCAGCCTCAGGGCTTGCTGGGCTCAGTGACTCCTACTTGGACAGAGGTCCCCAGGGTTGTGGGCATCAATACCTGGGGGCTTGGCTGTGTGGGCTCCACCGAGGGCTGGAGAACAGCTGGCTGTGATGGCCCAGTCAGCTGAGAGGTGGGCACCGTTGTAGCTGCATTTGTCTGCGTAGAACAAATCATCATAGGAGGGTGTGAGGGGCTCTTCCCTGGAACCCATACTGGCCTCCCCTGTGGCTTCCCAGAAAGAGCTCTGGGCTCCAGACATGACCCCTCACCTAGTCCACCAGCTGGCCCCAATGGGGTCCCCAGCGTTCCAGCACAGCCCTGCCCTCTTTAAAGAAGAGACTAGATCTAGGATGCCTGGGGACAATTCCAGAGAGCTTTGGTGACGTCGCTTCCACATGCCAGCCCTAGTTGGCATCCCTCTAGGGACTGCTGGGCACCACCCAGAGGACCCAGGCTAAGGGTGCACATGGCTCACTGACCTCTGAAAAGGGGTTGAACTCGGCCAGGCCACTCTGCGAGGGGTTGGTCAGCTGAGTCACAGAGGGGTCCTGTGGAGGTGGAAAAGAGGCATGAAAGGGCAGAGAGCTATAACCCCAGGCAGGTGCTTATGCCAGCACCCCACAGTCAGGAGGCTCAGATTCATCCCTAGGGAGCAGGGGTTTGAGGGCAAGTGGGGTGAACAGGGTGGCAGAGGTAGAAACTACTTGTTACCTTATAACCTCTGTATTAGTTTATTATGCTATAAAAGCATTCATTTTCTTACTTTTTAGAGAATGGTTTAAGGACTTGGAATAAAGCATGCTACTAGCTGCCAGTTTGATGTATGAAAGCAGGCACACTGGCTAGAGCAGAGATAAAGGATTCACACAAAAAGCTGGAGAAATCTTTTATTTTGAAGAGTTTTTTGAGAATTCTTTTTTAAAAATGCAAAAATATCCTCAGCCAGCCTTGTCCTCAGTTTGCTTGCTCAACTTTCTTTTTTTCTTCCCTCCTTCCCCACCCCCGCTTTCTTCCTGTCCCCTACCCCCTTTGGCTCTTTCTGGATGCACTGGGGCTTCAAAAATTCTTTGCAGTGGATTACATCCCCAGTCCTTTTTATTTATTTATTTATTTATTTATTTATTTATTTATTTATTTTTATAGTATCTCAATAACTTACCTAGGCTGGGCTTGACCTTAAAACTTCCCTGCCTCGGCCTCCCAGACTTCTGGGATTACACATGTACACTCTACATGTTCAGCTCTTGTTCCAAATTTTTTTTTTTTTTTTTGTCTTTTTGAGACAGGGTCTCACTATGCAGTTGAGGCTGGTCCTGCGCTCACTTTTGTAGCCCAGGCTGGTCTCGAACTCGCACTGATCCTCCTGCCTCAGCCTCCCAAGTGCTGGGATTACAGGCGTGAGCCACCACGCCCGGCTTCTTGTTCCAAATTTTCAATCCTCTCTTTCCATGGCCCAAGCAAGACTCCTATAGCCTCTTCTGCAGTATGTGCTCAGCCTTCTCCTTCCCCTGTATGCTCCCATTTCCCACCACAGGGGTAGGGTTCAAATCCTATTCCACAGCCATGTCCAGGTTCTGGCAGGAATAACCATGAAGGGAGCTAGGCTGCCACCAGTCTCTCCCTCACTCTCCGTCCCTCACTACCCACACCTGTAATCCCAGAATGCTAAGAGGCTGAGGCAAGAGGTTCCCAAGTTCTAGCCCATCCCAGGCAGCTTAAAATTCATAAACACAATGTCAGTGCTGTGCGGAAGGAGGACGAGGTGTCCACTGTCACTGGTTCTGCTCTGTATTCGAAGCTCACATGCTTCAGTACAGAGCCATGAGGGAAGGGAATGAAAGTGAAGGAACACATCTAAGAAAGGATGATGTCAAACTATGCTTCTTAACAGAGGACACCAAAACAGTCCCCAAAACAGATTCCTAAATTAACTGCCAATCAGCAAAGTAGCAGGATACAAAATCCACACAAAAATCACCAGAGTTCCTGGACAACAATGAACCCAGAAGGGAAAAAAAAATCTGCAAAACGATAACATTCACAATTGCTCCAAGAAAATTAGGTAAGGTACAGTAACTCCCTGACTTACAAACAATCATGTTGAGAACTTGCACAGGTATACTATGTAAGATTCACTTTCTTGGATTACGAAGAAACTGACTAACGTACATTCTGGAATGGAACTTGTTTATAACTTGGGTACTTACTATACCTAAGAGTTAACCTAACCAAGGAAGTAAAAGACCTCTATGATGGAAACTGTAGTACTCTGAAAAGAAGAGGTTGAAGAGGACATCAGAAAATGGAAAGGCATACCCTGTGGCTGCATTAGCAGAAGAAATGCTGTCAAGATGCCCATAGTACCAATTTATATAGTGCAATTTCAATTAAAATATTAAGCCAGGCATGGTGGTGCATGCCTATAATCCCAGCACTTGGGAGGCTGAGGCAGGAGGATTGGTGTGAGTTCGAGACCAGCCTGGGCTACTAAAGTGAGCTCAAGGCCAGCCTGAACTGCATAAAGAGACCCTGTCTCAAAAACACTAAATAAATAAATAAATAAATAAATAAATAAATAAATAAAATATCATCAGCATTATTTATAGAACTAGAAGACGGGGCTCTTGAACACAACTGAACTTTAAGGATCTGCACAAGATTCATCCTCTGCCGCAACTTAAACCCTGCCAACCCCTGTGCGACAGACACCTGATTATGGCCTCTCTGCTGGGTGCCACTCTTGCCTAGTGGCTCCTGCAATGGAAATAATGAACAAGGGGTGGGGGGATTCAGGAAACCTTGTGAAGCTGAAGGACTGGCCTTACATCAGTTTATTGCTGACTGACAGCAGCAATCAGCTGGCTTCCTGCAGGGAAGACCTGGAGTGCAGTATCTGGGACTCAGCGTCACCTTGCCAGGTGGGGAAAGTGAGTTGCAGTCACTGAAACCAGACCCACCTGCCAGGGAACTTGTGCCTGAGTCTGAGTCACTGAGGGACACTGAGCCCAGAGATAACTCTAGTGGAAGTTTCAGGCACTGGCACCCTGATAACTGGCCAAGGTGCACACCTACAGGCTGCTGATGGGATGCTAACTCCCTCACCGCCACCAGGAAGGGGATTCTGAGGTTGAGATGAAAATGAGGGGGTGATGTCCTGTGCACATGGACACTCATTTTCTGTGGTAAAGTCGCAAAAGCTTGTCCCTTGATTGGACCCACCATCCCCATCCCAAACATGTCCTGTGCCCACTCAGGCTGGGGAGCTCTGCAGCCAGGGCATCAGGTCTAGATCATTCTCTGTCTCCTGGGGACAAACACCAGAGGCTAGAGGGTCTCTCCATTCTCTAGGAAGCACTGGCCCATGGTAAGGGACTGCAGTCCAGTGGCCAAGGGCAGAGAGGCACCCAGCCTGAGAAGAGGAGTCCAGCCACTCTATGAAATGCTAAGACATCCTGAGGAGACTGGGCTCTCCTGACAACTATGAGGGGCAAAGGGCAGGAGGCACAGGGACAGGGGAGAAGATATTTGCTAGCCTCTTGTATGCCAGACTCACCATACCAGAACATGACTGTGAAACTTGGCACCCAAACCTGGTCACTGGGCCAAGCTGTCAGAACCTAAGGTTCCACTGCCTTTCCCAGCCTGGCTCCAAGGGGCACAGCCTCTGCCCTATGGAAGCCACTTTCTCCAGTGACTTCCCTTCTCTCCCATACACCTGCAGTGGACTCATCCTGTCCTGTGTGGCCTGTGACTCAAGGAGAGAACCATTAGAGAAGGGTAACCACGTATCTCCCATAGAGCCTTCCTGAAGATCTCAAGGATGCAGCTGAGCCATTCTGTCTGTCCCCAGGGACACAAGATGGTGGCAGAAGAAGCAAGGCCCAAGCCTGGTCCAATGCCTGGCAAACGGGAGGGGCCTGATCATCATGGCACACTAGGAATGGACCCAACTCCAGGGCACTGGCCAGAGACTTCACGGACCTGTTGGAGGGGGGAGGTGTCCCTGACACAGACACACAGGGGACAGGGAGATAGCTCAGGAGCACAAGTGTCTGCCTCGCAAGTGCGAGGTCCTGAGTTTGAACCCCAGTTCCACAAAAAAAAAAAAGACAGACAGGGTCTCTTAAACAAGGGCCACCACCCCTGAGACCCTGGTGAGAACTATCAAATCATAGGCAGGAAGTAAGCAGCACCAAACACTGCGCCACTCAATGGGCACTGCCTGGCTCATAAGTGGGTTATGGAGCTATCTACTACAAGGATGGCAAGGGTTAGGTTTCACCTACTGAGAAGTAACCTTAAACCCCTTAGCCATGTGGACTACCACATGGCCTTTACTGAACTTATAATAAGGAAAAGGGGTCTCAATTTACTTTTATTTTTTGTTTTGTTTTTAAGACAGGGTCTTGGTATGTAACCTAGGCTGGCCTTGAAGCTTCCGCAATCTTTACTCCTCAGCCTCCCAAGTACTGAGATGACAGGTGTGTGCCACTATGTCTGGCTAATTTAGTTTTTGGTTCAGCAGTCACCATGAGGCAGGACACACTCTGGAAGCTGAGACAAGCAGACATACCCCACCAGTGTGCTGGTGACCACAGGGCCATGATGGGGGAAGGGAGACCCCAGAGAGCTCAGAGAAAGGCGGGGTTCCCAGAGAAAGAGAGGAAGGCAGCCAAGGCCATGAGCCTGGGAGCATTTCCAGCCAGTTGAGAAGAGAGGTGGCTGCTCCTGCTGCACTGTTCACAGGGCCCAGAAGTATGTTTGCTTTCATCACTCTGCAAATCTTTAAGCATTCCCTAGGTCCTACAGGGTCTGGTCCTGGTGATTTTTCCCTGCTTTGGCATGCTGTACACCCAAAGGGAGGTCTGCATGGAGCCACATATGCCAGTTTCTATTACACGGTAAGGGGTTTGTTAAAATTGTCAGGAATAAGGCCTGCTTTAAGAGATACCAAGTGAAGTTTAAAAGAAAATTAGAGGGCACAACTGATTACTATGCTCAGAAACACTTAGTGATCCAGGACAAAAATAAGTACAACACACCTAAATACAGGATAATGGTTCATGTAACAAACAGAGATATCATTTGTCAGGTTGCCTATGCCTGTATTAAAGGGGATATGAGAGTCTGTGCAGCACGCGCCCATGAACTACCAAAATACAGTGTGAAAGTTGGCCTGACAAATTATGCTGTAGCATTCTACGCTGGCCTGCTGCCAGCCTGCAGGCCTCTCAATAGGTTTGGTACAGATAATCTTTATAAAGGCCAGGTGAGGTGACCAGAGATAAATGCAATGTAGAAAGCACTGATGGTAAAACTGGTACCTTCACCTGCTTTTGGACACAGGCCTTACCAGAACTATAACTGGCCATAAAGTTTTTGGAGCCCTGAAGCGTGCTGCAGATGGACACTTGTCCATCCCTCACAGTATCAAACGAGTCCCTGGTTATGATTCTGAATTCAATACCGAAGTTCAGGAAGCTCAATGCAGAAGTACACTGGAAGCACATTATGGGTCAGAATGTTGCAGATTATCTGCATTACCTATTGGATGAAGATGCTTACAAGAAACAGTTCCTAAAATAAATAAATAAATAAATAAATAGAAACAGTTCTTTCATGACATAAAGAATAATGTAACTCCAGATACACTGCTGTACGAGAGAATCTTTTTTTAAAAGGAGTTATTGGGGCCTGGCGGGATGGTTCAGCGGTCTAAAGCGCCTGCTTGGGAAAGCTTGGGCGGCTTCAGGGACCGCGGTTCGATCCCCGGCACCACATGCTGCACCAGCCCTGCCTTCGGGGTGGGCTGAGCCGGCCTTAAACATGAGTGAATAAAACAAATAAAGGTTCTGAAACAAGAAATAAATAAATAAATAAAATTAAAAAAAAAAATAAAATAAAAGGAGTTATTTATTTATTTATTTATTTGGTACAGTGTTTCACTATGCAGCTCAGACTCATTTGTGATTCTCCCATTTCAGCCTCATCAGCACGGGGATCACAGGCATACACAACACCTGGCTTCAGGGGTCTGCATAGCATGCCTGGTGTTCTGGGGCTGGCCCAGCATGCAGTATCAGGGCTCGAACCTAGGTCTTTTCATTTGCCAGGTAGGTGCTTAGACCACTGAGCTATCTCCCTGGCCCAAGAGAATCTCAACTGTAACAAGAGGCTGAAGCAAGAACTTAAAAAGAAGAGACAAGCTGAGTGTGGTGGCGCGCGCCTGTAATCCCAGCACTTGGGAGGCTGAGGCAGTAGGATCAGTGCATGTTCAAGACCAGCCTGGTCTACAAAAGTGGGCTCAAGGCCAGCCTGAACTGCATAGCAAGACTTTGTTTCAAAAAGACAAAAAAAAAAGAGAGAGAGAGAGAGAGAGAGAGAGAGAGAGAGAGAGAGAGAGACCTCATCATCCCAAAATGGGGCTGAGGAGATAGCTCAGTAGAATAAGCACAGGGTTCAATCCCTGGCACTGAAAAAAATATATATATATATATCATTCCATAATGTCCCTTCCCTCCCCACAGAGGAAAGACTGGGTAGCTCAAAAGGCAAGCTTGGACTGGCCAGGTAACTCTGCGGACTAAAAGCCTGCTTAGGCAGCCACAAGGACCAACCAGGGTTCAATCCCCAACACCACATACCGTGCCAACCCCAAACCCAGGGTGTGCTGAGACTGTGACTGAGACAGGTGTGGTGGTGCCCGCCTTATAGCACTTGGGAGGCTGAAAACAGGAGGATCACTGTCTTAGTTACTCTTCTCTCCTTGCTGGGACAAATACCCAACACCCAAACTGAAAGAAGGAAAGGCTGTTTAGCTCACAGTTACTGGAGGTTTCAGTCCATACTCAGCTGGCTCCAAGGCAGACTGGCACATGGCAAAGAGCAGTAGTTTATGGCAGCAGAACAACTGCGACATAACACCCCCACCAACTTTGACTATAGGATGTTTTGTCTCAACAAGAGAAAAATAGCTAAGGCACAGGGTCAAACCAATATCATATTATTTTTTTTCTTGTTTCAGATCTTTTCTTTATTTATTTTATTTATTTATTTTTATGGCCAGCTCAGCCCACCCTGAGGGCAGGGCTGGCGCAGCATGTGGTGCCGGGGATCGAACCACAGTCCCTGCAGCCTCCTAAGCTTTCCTAAGCAGGCACTTTAGACCACTGAGCCATCCTGTCGGGCCCCCAAAATCATATTAAATAAACATCTCATACACTAAAAAGCTCAGGTCCTTCTCTCCAGAAGACAGACTCACCAGCACTCTGGAACCTCAGCGTGGCTTTGCAGATGAGGCTGAGTATCATCAAGCAAGAACAGCTATCTTACCCAGAGCCATAAAAAGCCTAAAATTACTTTGGAACTCTTTGATCCCAAACCTAAGAATCATCTCTTTTTCAGACACAGGGTGTCACTATGTAGCTCAGGCTGGCCTGGAGCTCTCTATGGTTCTCCTGCTTCAGGCACAAGTGCTTCATATATAGGGATACACCACCATGGCTGGTCAAGGATGATGGAAAAAGCTGAACCTGTAAAGATACCCATTGTGCCAGGACTTAGCATAGGAGGGAAAAAAAAAATCAGAAAAATCTCCAAGTACAAATACAAGTACATTTTGGTGCATACCATTTTGAAAGCCGAAGCAACCACCAGAAATCATAGCACAGTGATATAGAGAGGGTCTATAAAGATGCCAAACGATAGTGCTGCCCAAAGTAATCATATGCAAAAAGAAAATCTTCTTTCTTTTTGTCTAAGACAGGTTCTTACTATGCAGTTCAGGCTGGCCTTGAGCTCACTCTATAGTCCAAACTGGTCTCGAACCCTCCATGATCCTCCTGCCTCAGCTTTCCAAGCACTGGGATTACAGGAGTGTGTCAACATGCCCAGCACCTAAATTTTCTATAAATGTGATTATGTTATTTTTACTTTAATACACAAGTAAAAAGTGAGCTTGGGGGCTGGGGAGATAGCTTCATGGCACAAGTGCCTGCCTGGCAAGTGCAAGGTCATGAATTCAAACCCTGGTCCTGCAAAAAAAAAAAAAAAA